>RDPX01000065.1:830855-842115 GCA_003991215.1 Morbakka virulenta
TCCCTCTCTCTCTCTCTCTCTCTCTCTCTCTCTCTCTCTCTCTCTCTCTCTCTTTGTCTGTCTCTCCCTCTCTGTCTCTCCCTCTCTGTCTCTCTCTGTGTCTCTGTTTCTCTGCCTGTCTGTCTCTACCTCTCTCTCCCTCTCTCTGTGTCTCTGTCTCTGTCTCTCTGTCTCTGTCTCTCCCTCTCCCTCTCCCTCTCCTCTCTCTCTCTCTCTCTCTCTCTCTCTCTCTCTCTCTCTCTCTCTTGAGTACCTGGAAGTTATTAAAATTGTATTAGTTATTTAAAATGTATTAAGATTATGGTATTTGCCCGTTAATTTATTTTATCTATAAAGTAATTATCGTATCTTCTAAAATCGAACATGGTTTGAAATTACAAGCGAGTACGTTACCTAGAATAAATTACTATTAAGAGATTTTTCTATTCATTTATTAATTATCATATTATTTATCAATCAAGCATGAATTCAATTTTCATAAATAAGTACATCAATTAAAAAAAAGGTTACTGTTATCGTATTTTCTCTGTTAAAGACAACAGCAAATATCGTTTTCCGACAGCAAGAATTACGATGATATTTTGATTTATGAGGCAATCACAATTACAGTTAAAATACTCTAATACAATTCAATTTACCCGAATCGACAAATGCTTTCACTGGATGACCATTGACTTTACAATTGATGTACAGCATAAATACTTGTCCAAATGACTCTGGGGAGAACTCCATTGCAGTCTCCATATTTGCATTGATATTTTCCATTCTTATTTCTTCTGCAATACGAGTTTGAATGTTTGGATCAAATGGGTCAGCAGCCAGCATACGTATTCGCTCTCTTTCTCTTTCCAATCTTTCGTTTCTTTGTTCGGACAGCACCCTTCAATGACAATGAAAACACATTAAGTTATGCAAATATCCTATGGAAAGTATAGAGTATTAATAAATAAAGTTTTGAAGTCAACATAACCTCTCAATGCTAAAATATATGACATCAATCACAGTCAGGGGTCTTCTACACTTAACCTACACAACAACTGTGTTCCTTCATGGCTCTTAAAGAACATGGGAAGTAACAGCTACCATTCTCAAGAAACTGCTACGCAATGATAAAACCATGATTAGACGGATATGCCCGGTCCACCCTTAAGTGAATGTTCAATTTTAAGTCTTTCTTAGCTTAACATCAGAAATATCACAGATGCTCTTCAAATGAGAAGGCTGAGATGGTTAGGCCATGTTGAGTGGAGTACAGAGTGAATATTACAGGTGTGTATACTGAAGTTAAACGATTATCAAGCTCCAGGCAGATCAAAGCTGTCATGTCATGATTTACCAAAACGTGACCAAGTGTCTTCAGGATTGGGTGCTATTAACTGACAAGACCACCAGGCAAGGAAAGAGCAACTTCAATCTCGATGGGATACCAGACCTCACCCTTGCAAAAGGATAATTAAAGGCCTGGATAATACAAGTTGAATGATGAAGATGATGATAACACTATGAACTATACTCAGTCTTCAAATAAGAATGTGTTTCATGGTGAGTGTGTTGCGGGGTGGGGGTGGAATACAACCACGTGTGTGCAAGTGTGCACAGTTGTTTATATCCATGATGGACCAAGTATATATGTGTCTGCTTGCAAATGTGGCACTTTGTGTCTGTCAGGTTATTTTTCCATGCCCCCCCCCCCCCTCTAGACAGTCTGCTATATCTAAATTATGCCAAAGTACACTTAGAATGTGAAACAGTGAGCAAACATGATGCCTATGGGAATGTTCCTCACACGTGTTTCAATCTCCTGGAATCAAAGAATCAATAAAACAAGGCAAAAATGCTTATTATGGAAAGGAAGGCTGGTCTTGACAACAAAGTTGCTGTAGTTCACATCTTGGTACTTCTGCTTGTATGAAAAAAGGGAACTTTGAATGATCAAGATATCAGCTATCTGTTAAAGTCTGTATCAAACAGTTTACTATACTTAAAAAACAATATATAATCCATTAGTGAAATTGGATCAATCTGAACAACTACTTAGTTCTGGCCTGCACTGACAAATCAGCATTAATGAACTTAATGGATGCAGTGACATATTTTGCATCCATATATATCACTTCATCATATATCACACAGCATAATATATATATATATATATATATATATATACATGTGTGTGTGTGTGTGTGTGTGTGTAAAGACAATAAAAAATACACCACAGTTAAAACTCTTAAGGAACAACAGTTTACAAAATATTCAAAATGTAGGGTATACTCTGTTCAGATCTTAAGGTTGCTAACTTGAAAGTACTCAAGTAAAAGAAGTATTAACCATGAACTTATAGCAAGCAAGTGAAGAAAGTTTCTTTCCCATTCTTGGAGAATGTATTTTTTTGGGTGAAATTTCAAAATAAGCTCTATGCTTTTGTTATATGTATGTATGTATGAATGTATGTTTGTATGTTTGTGTGTATGTATTTATGTATGTATGTATCTGTCTATCTATCTATATATGGTGGATGAAAAAAAATCAACAAAACTTAGTTTGAAACTGTCAGCTTCATGTTTCCACAATTGTTAGCTAAGCATATGTTCAGCTGACAATTGTGAAAACATGAAACTGACAGTTCTGAACTAAGTTTTGTTGATTTTTTGTTGTCCACCATATGATAGCTCTAATATTCTTATATTATTGAGCACTGTCAATAGCTAATAATTACTTTGATACTGGTATTGATCTATATATAATGCAGCCCTTGTGTGTATCTGTGTGTGCATGTTTAGTGCTATTTGCTATTGACACATAACCAATAAATAATGGTTTACAAACTGTTTCAAGAAAGAGTTGCTCCACAAAATTTCATACCAAATAATTGATAACTAAATTACATGCTTCCATAGTCAATTGTGTATGAATCATTCAAATTGTTACAACAACAATTCATGGTTGAGTTTGAATCGAAGAATCATTCAATTGAATTGGGTCAAAACAAATTCCTACATTCCTAAAGAATTGAAAAATTATTGAGTTGACTTGATTCAAAATGAATCATTAATATCCCTGAGGAACCAAGGAATCGTTAGTCTAAAGCAGCAGGTCAAAGCAGGTAAATATTTTGTTATTTCAAGTTGTTTAGAAAGCAAATTTACAAATTTGACAGTGGAGGTGGGGGGGGGGAGCAGCAGCATTATAGTAACTATTCCTGTGTACAGGCTACCTGAAAACAACACTTTACACTCAGCTTTTCAGACAACCAGGTACTGTACAATATCTCAATTTGAATACATGATCCAGGGATGCTTTTCCTTTCCTAAAAATAACACCATTAATGATTATTTCAAAAAGGAGCACATTTAGCATCAGTTGAAGATGGAGGAGGCCACCAAAATAGTAGTGGAAACATCCTCTTTTATTTTACTTGGTAAGGGATAGGTATAGCATATAAAAAGAAGTCATCTTTTTTTTATTGGTTTTAACATAATTTTTCTGAGTGTGGCCCAGAAGGTGCCCTTCAGAGGGACTTTTTTGTTTTGGCAATGCAAATTTTTTGAATGGGTAGCCCTTCCTGATGCCAACCAATGGCTTTTTTTTCATGTGAAGTTCCAAATTCTTTTTGGCTGCTCAGGAAATTGAACCTGGAACCTCTTGATTATGGTAGTGCTGCACAGGCCATTGGGCCATGGCTCCATCTTATAATACAGTAAAAGCCTTGGTAATACCAGAAAAGATCTGATGGGTTTGCTGTGGGATTTTTAGGCACAAGATATTTGGTCTTTGTTTCCAAAGAAAAAAAACTAAAGAAATTTCAAGAAAAAACCCAATTCAACTCATTTGAATTTAATGTAATTCAAAAGTATGCATTGGATTCAACCAAAAAAAGGAAAATGTTTGTTTGAATAAAATTTTTAGAATTTCTGAACCCCCGAAGACCATGCTTGGTCTCATTCAACCATGAAATACCAGTTTGAGGACTGGCGGGGTATAGTCTTTCTCTCACGGGCAGGTGAAGCGCTCTTCAGCCTTGGATGGCAATCACCTAGAGATGGTGTCTCGATAAAAACACTGGTCCCCATTACCTTAATGGGTTGGTGTCAGGAAGGGCATCCGGCCTATAAAAACACTGCCTCATCATACCATGAAATGACATCCAAAGATATCCGGTATAACTGCGTAAACGAGACTGGAACTACTTTCAGAGAAGGTGTCGCGCACGGTAGGACCTTTGCTCGATGTAGGCAAAATCAGACCGTTATCAAGCTACTACATCAACCGAAGGAAGTGATGACAAGCTTCAGACTCTGTAGTCTGAATGTGGGAAGTTTGAGAGGTAGATCTGGTGAAGTAGCAGAGTTTCTTGAGCGAAGACACATTGATTTGTGCTGCATCCAAGAAACACGATGGAGAGGGAAATCTGTAAGAATGATAGAAGGGAAAAAGGCAACATACAAGCTGTTTTGGATTGGTAATGGAAAAGGCACAGGTGGTGTAGGTATCTTTGTTGCAGAGAAATGGATAGACAAGGTGATTGATGTCAAACGCATAAATGATCGAATTATGCTGATTAAACTGATGATAGGTGAGACAATCTTCACAGCAATATCAGTGTATGCACCACAATGTGGCTTAAGTGAAGAAGTCAAGGATGAATTCTATGACAGTCTCATTGCAGTCACTGGTAAGCTGGCAGAGAAAGAAATTGTTGCTATTGCAGGTGATCTAAATGGCCATGTTGGAAGAACAGCATCTGGGTTTGAGGGAGTCCATGGAGGAAATGGATATGGTGACCGAAATAAGGAGGGTGAAAGAATTCTAGAGTTTGGACTTGCCATGGATATGTTGGTGGCGAATACTATTTTTAAGAAAAGGGATAGCCATCTGGTAACCTATGAGTCTGGGACAGCTATGACTCAAGTGGACTACATTTTGGTAAAGACAAAAGACAGGAAGTATTTGCAAGATGTAAAAGTGATACCCGGTGAAGAATTTGTGACCCAGCATAAGCCAGTAATTTGTGACTTCAGGATTAAGAAAGTACATAAAGTGAAAAGAAAGTATATCCCAAGGAGAAAGGTGTGGAGACTAAATGATGGACAAGTAAAGCAGGCCTTTGAAGATCAAGTGAATGGAATTGTGGGAGCCAGTCCAGGAAAAGACCTACGAAGTGTAGAAGAGCAATGGGAGAAGATCAAGGATACACTTTTAAAAGCCACAGACCAAGTCTGTGGCTGGACAAAAGGGCCTCCACGTCATAGAGTGACATGGTGGTGGAATACTTCTGTTGAAAATTATGTGAAAGAGAAGAGAAGGCTGTGGAGTCAATGGAAAAAGGGGTTAGTTAACAAAGAAAGGTATCTGGAGGCCAAGAGAGTAGCTAGGCAAGCAATCTACAAAGCAAAGATGGATGCCGAGAAAAGAAGGTTTCCAGACATAATGCGTAGAGATGACCAGAAGAATGAAGTATTCAAGATAGCTAAGCAGATGATCAAGACTAATCAGGATATCATTGGAGAAAAGTGTATCAGGAATGATGATGGAGAACTTGCAACAAGTGAACTTGAAAAGAAGAATGCCTGGAAGTGCTATTATGAGAGATTGTTGAACACAGAGTTTTCTTGGGATAGAGAAAATCTTGGAGAGGTAGAAACAGTATCTGGACCAGCCATTTTCATTGAGAAAGAAATGGTGAGGGAAGCTGTAAAGAAAATGAAGAAAGGCAAAGCAGCTGGCCATTCAGGAATTGTGGCAGAGATGGTCAAAGCTGCAGGTGAAAGAAGTATAGAGATGATCACTGATCTAACAAACCAGATCATAAGAGATGGTGTCATTCCTGAGGACTGGGAAATAAGTACAATTATCAATTGTTACAAAGGAAAAGGAGAAGCTCTAGAAAGAGATAATTACAGAGGATTAAAGTTAATGGACCAAGTCCTGAAAGTTGTTGAAAGAGTTATGGAAAAACAAATTAGAATTGAAATAAACATTGATGACATGCAATTTGGTTTTATGCCTGGACGAGGAACTATTGATGCCATTTTTATCCTTAGACAAATGCAAGAGAAGTACCTTGGGAAAAACAAGAAGCTGTACTTTGCCTTTGTGGATTTGGAAAAAGCCTTTGACAGAGTGCCAAGAGAAGTTGTTTGGTGGGCTTTACGGAAACTAGGAGTAAGTGAATGGCTGATTAAGGTTGTTCAGGCAATGTACAGAAATGCTAAAAGTCGGGTAAGGGTCAACAGTTCCTATACTGAGAGTTTTGGTGTGGGTGTTGGAGTTCATCAGGGATCTGTAATAAGTCCACTGCTTTTTATTTGTGTTTTGGAAGCACTGTCAAGAGAGTTTCGAAAGGGTTGCCCAGAGGAATTGCTATATGCAGATGACCTGGTTCTCTCCAGTGAGACATTGGATGGTCTACTTGCTAAGTTAGAGACTTGGAAGAAGGGTTTGGAAGGTAAAGGTTTGAGAGTGAACATGGGCAAGACAAAAGTGATGGTCAGTGGTTGCAATTTAGGAAAGCCATTGGAGAAAGGAAAGTTTCCCTGTTCAGTCTGTGGGAAGGGAGTTGGGAGCAACTCAATCTATTGTGGTACTTGCAAGCACTGGGTACATAAACGGTGCAGTGGAATAAAGGGCAAACTGACAGAAACTAACCGTTTTAGCTGCAAGAGGTGCAAAGAAGGAGAGGCAACCTGTGACTTAGACCTACATAAAGTGCATTTGGAGGATGAGGATATTGAAGTTGTCCAGAAGTTTTGCTACCTTGGTGACACCCTTGGAGCTGAGGGGGGAGCTGGTGCAAGTGTTACAGCAAGGGTTAACAGTGGATGGAGTAAGTTCAGGGAGCTGATGCCATTGTTAACCAGCAGAGCTCTGCCATTACCTACCAAAGGTAGAGTCTACCAGGCATGTGTACGTAGCACAATGATGTATGGCAGTGAAACTTGGCCAGTGAAAGCTGAAGATGTCAGCCGCATGGAGCGGAATGACATGAGAATGATAAGATGGATGTGCAACGTAAGTCTAAAGGACAGGCTCAGTTCTAATGAACTCAGAAGGAGATTGAATCTGGACAGTATTGGCAGCTGTATGCAGAATAGGAGGCTTCGTTGGTTTGGTCATGTGGAGAGAATGGACAAGAATGCTTGGACAAGTAGATGCAGAACAATCAAGGTGGCAGGAACCACTGGCAGAGGAAGACCAAAGAAAACATGGGAGGAAGTGATAAGGATGGATCTGAAACAAAAAGGTGTCAGCAGAGACCTAGTGAAGGATAGGATGACTTGGAAGTCAATTTCAAGAAATCGTCCAACACATGCTAGCATGTAAACCGGACGTTAAACCGAATATGATGATGATGATGAGTCCTGTTGAATGCTGGGTTTGGGTTAAAATTCAATAATCAGCAAGGGCATATGGGTATGATATAAATCAAGGACCTTGGTTATAAAAGAAAGAGATTTGTTTTAATAAACAAAAAAGATAAAGCATAGTCAACTGCATAGCCTCTTTGAATTAGCAATGGACAATATCATGTTAAGTTGTGTCAGGTTATTGGTAAAACATGCATATTTTTGTAAACATGCTTAATTATGTGTTCTTACATGGTTTAAAAAGAAAAAAATGACATTTTAATACCTTCATATATTTTCATAGGGAAAAAGTGGTATGCAGCACTGTTTGTGAAAAGGAAAAAAGGTGTTGATTAAATATTTTGGGAGGGATAATAGGAGACAAAATGGATGGGCAACAGATTCAGAACTTGACTGTCTAAAGCCACATTTTGGCAGTGATATTGTTCTTGAATTTATTCCAGCACATTTGCCAATGGATATTGATCTGTTTCAAACTGCAAACATTTTTTCAGGTTCTTTAACTGGAAATCCAGAGGGAAGGTGGAATGTGCCTCAATATGATTGTATGTGACAAGTATTTGAACTGATAAACAAATAAGATTGAGAAAATAAGTATATAAATACAATAAGATATCAAGTCAATTTTATAAAATGACTGGATGCTGACTTTTCACCACTTATCAGATCCACTTGAGTCTAATTGTCATGTTTATTGTTACATTGTGTTTTTAATAAATACTGATATTTATATTTTATGTAAGAATCATTTATTTGATACATAATTCCATGCAGAAAAAATAGCCAGCAGTGCATAAAATAACCTGGAAAATAGTTATTTGATCAACTGTAATTGGCTTGGGAAATTAAGCTGTTATCATCTTGTTAGATATTGCCATTAGATATTGCCACAAGCAATCAACAGCAACACAAGTTTAAATGGTTTTCATTTTTCACTTTGCTAAAATTACAAAGTTCTTGAAAAATGTGTAAAACTAGGCCTCCAGCATTATATGTTCTGATACAAAACTCTTAATTAGTAATATTAAATAATGTATCTCATGGAATGGAATGTCCAACACAGTAACTCCTGATATAATTGCAGTACAGTTAAAAGGAACATCTAATTTCAGGGTTTCTTCTACTAATTTTCCTACTGTTCTCTCATAAGTAAAATAAACAAACTTTGTGACAATCCTTTGGCAGTGCAGTAAGTGAAGTTATAGTAATTTCTTCACAACAAATCCCAACAACCAAAACTCCATGTTAAAACAAAGGAACCCATGAGGTATAAAATTGTGTTTATCAAGGCTATATCTTGATATAGCTCTAACTAGTTACCAGTCAACATGAGGGCTTCTGTAACAGTACTAAAAATGAGGCTAGTAGTAGTATCTGGGAATTACAAACAAACACATAAACACACACACATACACCACCTATGCAAGACAATTTCTTTTTACATTTTAACATTAAAAGTTTTATTAGATCAAAATATAAGTAGATAGTTTTGGTGAGTCTATTACTTTATTCAATATATCTAAATCAGTTATGTTATAAGCCCATCTGAGGAACTGATTCAGAATTGATAATCAAATTGGGGGCCATAGGATTATTAATTAAAAACTCTTAGTCTGATTCCCAATACCAACCCACAGTAGTAGTAGTAGTAGTAGTAGTAGTAGTAGTAGTAGTAGTAGTAGTAGTATACTAGTAGAGTAGTAGTATACTAGAAGAGTAGTAGTAGTATACTAATAGAGTAGTAGTAGTATACTAGTAGAGTAGTAGTATACTAGAAGAGTAGTAGTAGTATACTAATAGAGTAGTAGTAGTATACTAGTAGAGTAGTAGTATACTAGTAGAGTAGTAGTAGTAGCATCAGTAGTTACTGTTATAAATTTCTTTTCCAAATGTGTGACACTACAAAAAATTACCTGGTAAATTCTTCTAAATTACCACTTGTAAGAGCATCTGCAAGTCTTGGATTTCTTTCCTTTAAGAGTGCCATCTGATGGGGGTCAGAAAGGAAAAGGTTACGGATAACAGCTGGGTCATCTGGGTTTACTGTGGTACCACCTACTGGTCTACCTTGTGATGATGTTGGTCTTCCCTGTCCTGAATTAGGCCTTGAATTTCCTCTTCCACCAGGAGGAACTTGAACAGTGCTCCAGTCAATGGATATACCTACACAAACAAAGATGTGTCACATTAAAGAAAAGAATACTATTGCTAATGATTATACTGTTATGGTGTCAAAATGCTGGATTGTTAGTTATTGTCAAATGATAACAAATTAAGATTATAACATAAGAATGGGTCACAGTGGCTTTTCAAGTCAGGCATTAAAGATGTTTTGTCTTCAGAAATAAACACTGGTACATTTCTTGAAACAACCAGTTATCACAAGACCATTCAGCTGACAGAACTATAAGTCTCTCTCAATGTCATTCTGTATCCAAGTATCCCCAATGTCTTTTCAAATACATTGTTCCCATTTTCAAGTTTGGAATTGAAGTCCCCCATAACATTGATGGTGTTGAAATTTCTGAACTTTATGGCCTCAGAGGAAGCCATACATGTAAGAGCTTTATCATGTCATGAGCTATAAGTTTTTTCTGAGGTATGTAAGGTAAGGTTACTCTTCTTATCTTGAGAAAAATCTTCCTGTAATGACCCTCTTGTTAATAAGTGCCCATTCCATCAGTGACTTCCCTGATTGCCGGTTGATCATTATGTCAATGTCACCCTTATGCAATTCTTTATCTCTGCTGTAGCTCACCATCTGACCTGCAGCCATCTTCATCAAGTATGCGTCTGTCCATCTTAACTCCTTAATCACAAGGATGTCAAGTTGGTATCTCTCCATTTCTATCATAATATGTGCTAATTATTGCCCTCTGTAAATATTCCCCACATCCCAATGTCCAATAGTAAAAAATGTAACAAATATAACATGTTACTATTAAGCATTTCCATACCCTCATAGAGACACGCACACACGCACGCACTCACACACAGATGATTTTTTCTGTTACGTCATAAAAGCAACGTATTCAACAGATACAGACGGCTGACAACTTACCACCCTGTTGCCTCGGCTGTTGCTGTCTCTGTGTCGGTCGACTTTGTGCTCCCTGACCTTGTGCCCTAGGTGCTTGTGTTGTTCCCCGAGTACCCATGCCAGGGGGCCCTCTTGTAAGAAGTATTACATCATCACTTTTTACACCGAGAGTACTTAAAGAAGCGTTGTTATCACTAAGTGGTGCTCCATTGCAGAAAAGTGCTATTTCTTGTGACGGTACTCCGGTCTCAGACTCAAGAAGTGCTTTAAAGTTTTCTAACTCCATATCTGGGGTAACATCGACATTTATGATCTCTTCTCCTTCGGTGAAAACAGCAAATTTCATTTTTATTTATTTTTTAAGAAACGTGCTCCAGAATTAAGTAAACTAACTGTGTTCAAGAACCAACCAAAAAAAAAAGAGAAACAACTACGGAACAAAATGATGACCTCAGCAAATGATGAGCGAAAGCGAGGCTGAGTTGTAAACAAAGATACTTGCCTGAATTTAAAAATAAATAAAATAACAGAACAAGTAATGTGTTATCATTTACGGGAAATATTTCGGTAACCTGTACCATCTTCAGCCATATTATTGATATTAAATATTTATTCCTATGAATAAAGGTAGAAAACAGTCAATAAATAGAACAAGTAGAATTTTAAACGACCGTTATGTTGTGGCTAGAAGCTCTAACTACCACTTTATTGTCAATTCCCGACTTCGGAACTCGTCCTTAGTGTTAATGGTGGGGCAAAGTTCCCGTTGCCACAGAACCTTAAGGGTCATTAACAAAGAAACTCTCGATGACTGAGCCAATATTTCGACATCGTCAGCATTGATTGCTTTTCTCGC
>RDPX01000065.1:848487-867884 GCA_003991215.1 Morbakka virulenta
ACAGGATAACCAATTCAAAAATTTTAGAAATACATACATATTTACAAAAACTTCTGTTGTCAAATGGGTCCTGCTTTAAGCTTAAAAGGAAAATAAAAAGAGTATTTTTGAAATCTGATTTACTCACAGATTCGAAATCTGAAAAAATTTAAAACCTCGATCGATCCATTGAAGTTTAACTAGGAAGATTGTATGTGATCTGCTAAACCCGCCTAAGAGTTTGGACTGTTGTCAGTTTAATTTGTATCTAGAAGCTAAAATTAGATATATACAATAATATAAAATCATTCTTTACTTAGATAGAAACTTTAAAAACTTTGTCCAATAAAACTATAAATTCTTTTGTCGAGGTCGCACTTCGAACTTCAATTGGCAGTTCATTATATAATTTTGCCCCAAGAAATCTAAAACTTTTCTTCGTAGACTCCAGTTTCAGACGGGGTAGTCTTAACATTTTCCCTTTATTTCTTGTCCTGTTTTTCATAACTTCGAAATACTCTTTGAAATTTTCGCACACATTATGATTGATACAGTTGAAAACTTGAATACACGTACGACGTTTTTGTAAAGTTCTTATATATATTTACATACTTGAACCTCGATTATCCGGGCGGGAAGCAATTTGTTCGGATAAGTGATTGTATGGATAATTGATTATTCGTAAACAAACGACATCTTACTCGATATACATGTACATGCATTTATGTTAGAACACAAGTTTACGTAAATATTTACCCGGACCGGAAGATCTTATTCGGATAATTGGTGTTCGGATAACCGAGGTTCAACTGCATAGTTATGTAAGTAAACAAACGAAAATATAATAGAGATCTTCTGTTACCATTGACAGTGCTCGATGGAAATCCAGAGCGAATATACAAGGTAAAAGAGCAAACTCAAAACTTGGGTATAGAACTTAAAGTTTCGTGTCTTACACTCATCAGCTATAATGGTTAAAAAACGCTAAACTCCCCCCCCCCCGCCCCCCCCACTCAAATATATATAAATAATATATAATACTCTTGTTTTATATATGTCTTCAAATTGTTTTTAGCCACCACTGCACTTGATTTTTACTGTAAACGTTGTTCAATATTGTTTTGTTTTTGCACCTGGAACTGACACACACTAACTCACTCTGTCATTGTTTAACCCATTTGGAGGACACTTAAGAAGACTTAAGAAGACTAAATAAAGGTTGTTTTTCTATCTCTAGCATAAAACATATATCATTTCAAAACCAACTATGCAGAATATGAAGAACAAATATGATAATGAGTTGGGAAAGGTAAAATGTTAAATAATCGTTACAGCATACATCATCCATCTCTGTTTCTTCAATTTCTTTGCCACATTTTCCCTCAAAATGGAAATGCACACGAATACGGTGGATACCTACCAACAGCCTGAGGCTCATTCAGCTACTTGGGTTTATATTTATATTGATAACATAGAAAAAAATTGCTATACTACAGCGTTGCTTGTTGCGATACTCAGGCAGGGAAGAGCATATGGTGCACAGTCAAAAATTGCTTCCTCCTTCACGATATTCTCATTTTTCTTGTAGAAGTCTGTAGAGTTGCTACAAGATTTTAATGTCACTAAAGAGTGTCTACAAAAAGTGAAAATAAACTGTAATGTTTAAAATAAATTCGAAATATACCAAAAATATACCAACTTTAGAAAATATGTCTTTATATTTAAAGAAGCTTCAAAATATACCAAATATGTTAGAAATTGTATAATAATATGTCAATATTGTATCTCTGTCAAAATACTGTATTTTCGATGAGAAATTAGAACCTTTTTTATCTTTCGACCCCAAGCCCAAAGCAAGGCTTTAAAGTCTTTTTGGTGCTTTACCTAAGAGGGTTACTTTCTTATTTGATTTTTTTCTTTTCTGCACTTTTTAACCGTTTAGGTTAATCGATTTCTTCCCTCTCCAAATCTCAGTAAACATGTACAAACTCAGTAATATCCCACAAACTGCGTGCAGTACTTTCAGGAATGTGGCTGGTGTTTGGTAATTACTATATGATTGTTCCTCTTTGATGCATGTGTCTATGAAGCTATTGTTACGTTCCTCGGGAGTGTGCAAAACATCGTTCTTCAGAAAGTATTAATGTGTTATCTGGTAAAAATGACTTAATTCTATAGTATCTTAAAATAAGGAAGGTTGAAAACTTTACCTCTTTTAAAGTAATAGTCAAAAATGCTACTTTTTAAAAATGATTTTAACAGATTTTTTTCCTTCTTGGTCCAACAAGGATAACAGTATTATTTTACTGAAGTTGTATACCAAGTCAAACATTTAATAATAATAATAATAATAATAATAATAATAATAATGATGATGAAAAATAAATCATGCCACATTGCCCGTCGCGCGGATAAACAAGGGGCGCGTCCCTCAGTGAGTGACCACGCTGATGATTTCGAAAAATCTGCTACTAGGTCTAACTCTTCTCAGAATCACAACCCATGTGATCACCAGACCGGGAATGCTCCCAATTCATGGATCGATTATAAGAAAGCCTTTGACAGTGTACCTCACTCGCGGATATTGCGTTGTCTTGAACTGTTTAAAGTATCCCCTACCCTTATTAATCTTCTTAAAACATCTATGAAACTATGGGAGACCAATCTTCTCCTTTCTCACTCTAATGGTGTCTTATCTTCCCTTGGTATGCGAATCAAAAGTGGAATTTTTCAGGGTGACTCTCTATCTCCCCTGCTATTTTGTATGGCTCTGATACCTTTATCTCGATTATTGAACGAAACAGCTTATGGATACAAAATCGATGAAAGTAAAATAAATCATCTCTTTTACATGGATGATCTGAAACTTTATGCTTGTAATGATGGAGAACTTGAAGGACTGTTGAAAACAGTAAAAACATTTAGTGATGACATAGGAATGGAATTTGGGTTGGACAAATGTGCAAAAGCCACATTTAAGCGCGGAAAGTTAGTTAACACCAACAACATTGAACTTGATGGCGACACAGTTATCATGGAACTCGACCAAGAGGGGACGTACAAATACCTAGGAGTCAACGAAGGAGATTGAATACAACACTCACAAATGAAAGAGAAGATCAGAAAAGAATGTATACGCAGAGTTCGGTCGTCTTGAAAACAGAATTGAACTCAAAAAATAGAATAACAGCAATCAACACCCTAGCGATACCAGTAGTAACATATAGTTTTAACATCATCGATTGGAACCTTGGTGACCTCCAAAGGCTAGACGCCAAAATTAGAAAACAGTTTACTTGTTACAGGATGCACCACCCAAAATCGGACATAGACCGGTTATATGTTCCTAGGGTAAAAGGAGGTAGAGGATTGATTCAGTTAGAGCTCTCATATAAGACTTCCACTATAGGGCTTTGTCAGTACTTGGACAATGCTGACGATTGGAAGCTCCAATTGGTAAATGTGCATGAAAACTCTAAGAAACTCCACTCTGTTGTCAAAGAATCACACAAATTTTCTCGGGAACTAAATCTTGAAATTGAAAACGACAATCTTACAACACCGACAAAGATTGCCAGTGAAGCAAAGAAAAAAGCTAAAAATTTAGGGTTAAAACATTTCGAATCACAGTGGCAAGAAAAGCGTCTCCATGGACAGTTCGCAGCTCGGGTCAATAATGCTGATGTAGATACCATTGCAACCCACCAGTGGCTCCGAAACTCTGGGCTGAAAGCGGAAACGGAAAGCTTTATTCTTGCTGCCCAGGATCAGAGCTTATTAACAAGAAATTATCAGGCAAATGTCTTGCACAATGGTGCAGATCCAAAATTTAGATTTTCCGAAGAAAAAGTGGAAACAATGGACCACCTTGTCCTGGTTGTTCTATTTTAACTCCAGGGGAGTATAAAAACAGACACGACAGAATTGGACAATACTTGCATTGGAAAATCTGCAACCACTTTTCTATAAACACTAACACTAACAGGTATAAACACCATCCCAAACCTGTTAAAGAGGGACAAAATTTTATAATTCTCTGGGACTTCCCAATCCATACTGATCGCACGATACAGGCCAACCGCCCTGATATTGTCATTAAGAATAGGAAAAACAACAGCTGCCTCCTCGTGGGCATGAGCGTACCATCAGATAGAAATATCTCCGCCAGAGTGTTTGAAAAACTTGCAAAATATAAGGATCTTGAAATTGAAATTGAAATTGAAAAGATGTGGCACCTAAAAACTAGAACTGTTCCTGTAGTGATAGGTGCTTTGGGCCTGATAAAGAAAGGGACTAATGAATACTTTAAGAAAATTCCAGGAAATCCTTCTCTTCATGAAATTCAAAAAATAGTAATTAAATAGCACAGCGCATGTACTACGTAGGGCGCTCACTATATAGAAATTGACGTCTTCACCACCTTCGCACCTTTTTTTGTACATATTTGTGTCTTGTAATTCATTGTGTAGCTGATGTTCGTGAATTGTTCTGAATAATACCTATATACCTTTTTATACTTTATTGATATATTTTTTTTAAATTGAATATTTTATTATTATCCTCTCTTTTCACAAAAAAACCCTTCCTATTTCACTCACCCTAGGTCACTGGTAGTGACCCGGTGTTTGATCTTAAACAACAATTCAAAGAGAAAATTTTTTAATAATAATAATAATAATAATAATAATAATAATACAGAGTAAATTTTTGAACGTGCTTGTAGCCACTTTTTACTCTCGTATTGAAAAGATTAATAGAATAATCAAACAGCTGGGGTTCGAACCGCGAACCTCTTGCATACTTACCTATGGATTTAATTCTTCGACCACCAGCCAAAAAAAGTTCAATGGTTTAGAGACTAAAGGCTGAATCCCTAGCTCACGACTGTGAGGCAAATTTGTAATGTGGCAGCTATCTTGAATGTTAGCAAAAAATCAGAACTACTGCGAAAGAACACGAAATTAGTTACATACCGGTGCACAATGAATAGTTTTCTCATTTTCTTTTACCTTGTAAAAAGTGGTGAGTACCTTTAAAGTGTACACCAGTTAGATAAGAAAACCGATTCTTCATTTTGCGGGTTGTTACAACATTGTGCGAATGAAGAGATCTTTAGGTCAATTAATATGAAGCTTCTTCTTCTTCTATGTACCGTACCTTACTAAGGCGTTGGCGACCATGGTATTATGCAGTCTCCTATCTTTCACAACGCGAAATAGATCTATCATCGAACAGTTTAAAATTTTTGCCAATTCGTCCACAAACATTAACCTCTTTCTTCCCCTACTTCTCGACCCTTCTATTTTCCCTGTTAGTATGAGGTTTTCGAGTTTTCCTTTTCTAATAACATGTCCCAAAAAACTAAACTGTCTTTTCCTAATAGTTCCTATAATGCTATAATGCTAATGCTAATTTAGAAATAATGCCATGAATCGCAAGATTTTCCTGAGCTACGTTTCATTGCATACTTTCCTCGTCGTCAGTGATATTCGACGGATTTGATCAGAAAATTTTGGGGGTAAATTTTTGCCTAAATTGGTATTGTAGGGTCAAAAAGATTGAATAACACTGATATTTTTTGGTATGAAGTAAATAAAACTAGATATCTTTTTGTTTTTAAGGAGAAATTCTTGGAATAATTTAACTGAATAAGTTAATAAAATAGGGGTGTAATGATTAAAAAAACCTGAATCAAAAAACCGGTATCATTACTTCTTCGAAGTTTAGAAATTCCAATGACCTGAACCAGAATTACTAATATCGGCCCAACCCTGTACTTATAGTACTCCTCAACTTTTAGTTCACAACCTGGATGGCGACAGAATCAGCCCTGTGCCACTAAAACATACTGTTTCACCAGGTAAGATAGAAAAGTGCAATTATTTTGCAAGGCAAAATCCACTAAATACTGTTGCAGACATGATGCATTTTTGCCATTGTTTCTAAACAGGTCCTCTTCTTAGTTGGCTTTTCGCCACCATTCAAGATAGGAGCTGCAAACAAATCTGCCTCAATTATTACTGAGCAGCTCACTCCAAAGCAGTGATCTAGTCTCAGACTACAAATCACTGGAACGCTTTGTGGGATTCGAACTCACGCCCACAAAGGGAATCGGATTTCTTAATTCAGCGCCTTACAGCTCAAGAATAGGACGTTATGTGCAAGCTAAGTCAGATCTAAGTGAAGGAAGAGAACTAATGTGCAAAAGTACACCTAAAAGATTTTTCTATGTGTTATATGGTTGCTATTAATTTGGATTGATAGTTTTATTTAATTTAGCTGGTTTATAATGATTTATTATATTGTGTACAGTCTCGCTAACTACTTTTTCAACTATGCAAGCTGATTCCATCAAGTGCGGTCTTTTGAATTACATTCCTACATCTTACTAGTCAGATTTCTAGTGTCCGCTTAAGGTTTCTTCCGTTTCTCTTTATTTAGCCGGACATAGGTTTATTGTTTTTATGTCAAGCATGTAAGGTCGATTTTTCAATGACCAAGCATTTTCTTTGTATGCCAACCTATATCTTGATCTAAAGGAAGATTTTGAGCCTTACACATAAAAACAGGGTGGGGTTATTTTAGTTACGTGAAGGACATCTATGGGGTGCTTGTAAAAGACATTGCATGAATTCATGTTTGTGTTTTCTGGATAAAGGACTGTTTACAAATAACAGTTGTTTTTCTGTTGTGGTACTTCCTCCACAGTATAAGGTTTACATGTGAATCAAAATATATTTTTCAGTTTTTTTTTAAAATGAACTATATAGGCTTTAGTCCTTATATCATCTCCAAGTTTGTGAAATAAAAAAAACCTCCTATTTGCTTAAACAGCTGCTTCTTTCTCTTCTTTTTGCAGTTCACGAAGTTAACCCGTTCACAAGATCTAAACTTAGTGTTGCTCCAAAGGTGATTCTTAAAGTTTGTAGTGAGGACTTCCATACTGTATCTAGTTTAGTCAGAGCAATTCATGCTATTCCCAACCTAAAATCTACATTAAGTCTTGTTTATGCAGTGTTGTTTTCCAGATAGGTGAATTCATGCACGACTGTTATCTTGTTATTGTGGAGTACTTTGATAAAGACTGAACGTTGTTGGTTATAACATATTAGTTCTGTCTGTTTTGTCTTAACATAATATCTAATTTTGCACCCAGCTTGTTTTATTTGATGTGAAAGTATTGATTGTGTTAATAACACATTTACTAAATTACTAAAATTGATGGAAACACAACAGAACTCCATCGAAACCCGCGCTTCTACACTGATTAGCCACCAGCATAGAAACTGAAAAAAAAGAGAAATGTTGTATTTTTGTCCGTAAATACCTATATGAAAATGTATAAAGCCTGTAAAAACACTCTTTTGAAATAAGTAACCAAACATACAAGAAACCAGTCTTTTTTGTTAAAATTGCCAAAAGTTCGAGTAAAATCTGGTAAACGTTCGTTTAAGTTTATGGTAGGTAAGATCTTTAATAATACGCTAAACTCGATACTTAAAGAACTTGAAACATCAATGTCAAAGAACAAACCTTTATTTTAGCTTTTGAATTATATTTGTAGATTTTTTTAATTCTCATCTTATCTTATTTCTATTTTAACTATTTTTATGAAAAACATTGGAAATGCACATGAACCAGGACAGGACACACATTGATAGGAATTAAGTTTAAAATATAACTGGTGTAATATCCTGTTTAGCTATTACATCTAAAATTTTCCACCGCAGACTGCTGAGGAAGATTATTCACAGAAAATGGCCTAACATAATCACAAATAACGAACTGTATCTTCGAACTGATGAAACCCCCTGGAGCATCAAAGTCTCCAAACGTCGTCTCTCCTGGTTTGGGCATCTATTACGTCTCCCAGCAGATACCCCAGCAAGACTAACACTCGAAAAGTACACAAAACCTGTTAAAAGACCTCCAGGAAGATCAAAAATCACATGGCTGAATACCATTCTGACTGAATTGAAAGAAGTTAAAATCGTCACCAGCGAGGACATCAGTACAAACCTCGAAGTTCTAGCACGAAAGTGTTCAGACAGGAAGAATTGGGGTGTTATAATCGACAGCATCATATCAGCGAAGTTGATGAGTATGCAATGATGATGATGATGATCTAAAATGTATAAGTACGAAAATAAAGAAATGTTTTAAATGTCAGGTACTCTCAGATGACAACAAGGTTGTCAACATGATCGACGTCAGTGATTTTTGCTGCAAGGTGTCTTCTGGTTCTTGATACGGTGACGGTGAAACGTTACTCGTTATTATGTGTTTAAAGCTCTTCTTAATAGATAGTCAACACAAATAACAAATATTTGCCAATGTTTCACCTGGAATAACGTCACATGCGATGTCAATGACGTTTGTATCTCCATTCGAGGACCTGAGCATTGACTTTGTATTTATATGCAGTATCACGTTTACTTTTTATTTTTTCTCTGTAATTCCAAGTACCAGCAGAATCACATTTTTAGATGATAGGTAGAGTTAAAGCTTTAGAAAAATCTATAAACAGTAGAGCAGCTGGAAAGTGTTTTGCACCATTAACAATGCATCTGATGGCAAGGGTATGTCTAAATATCGATCTTTTTTTGTGGAATCCGTATTTCTTTCTTCACAAGACGGGATCAACTAGGAATCTTAGTCTGTTTAGAAGAATGAAGCTGCATATCCTTGCTGCAATCAATGATAACGTGATACCTCTATCTTTAGTTTTATCTCCAATTTTTCTTCTTATCGGGAAAGGGAATTGGCATTCTTGTCTCCATTTATCTATAGGATTTTCAGCATAAAAACCATTACAAAACTTTGGTGGAGGACCTTTGGAATTTCAAAATTTATGCAGGGAATCATCACATATACACGCTCTTCTATTTTTAGTACTCGTCAGTGCTTTGAACCATAAAGAGACCTTCTTTACATTGAAGCTTTTAAATATAGTTTTATCTCTTTCTTAAGATATTCTCAAACTGTTAGATATAGAAACTTTATCATGTCATGGGTTTTACACTTTTGCTGAGCTATGCTTCAAGAGACTGCCCTGTCTTATAGATTGGTGAATCAAAGCGCTTCTTAGGTCAAAGAGTAAAAGAGCACAAGAGAGTTGTTCCAAAAGGTAACCCCAAGAGTCATGCAAGAGCGGAACACCGTTGGACACAAGATCACGACTCTGACTGGAAAAATTAAAGGATTGTAGACAAGGAAACCAACACAAGAAGAAGAAAAATAAAGAAACCAATCCTTTTCTACAGCACACACATAAACAGCATATCATACACATTTCCAAAAATATGGTTCTGACACGAAAGAAAGGAACATAACAAACAAAACACAGATTTGCAGCCACTCCTAAAGACAACGTGATTCCTGTCTACACGAAGGTTCGCATTGTCGTAGTATAAAGCGTCCGTACCTAGTCATTTCAGCAGCCTGGCACTTGGAGAAGGACCTCTTGAATTTATTTCAGAAAAAGCTCATGACTCATGCCATGATAAAGGCCCTATATTAAAGGCTTACACTGAGTCCATAAAGTCAAGAATTTTCAGGATCTCAAAGTACTGTTTTTCAAAGTTTTAGCCTCTTCTCTCGAGTTGAAGAAGTGAGTTTGAAGACTTTTCGACAACTAATCTCGTCTACTGCGTTTTATGCTTCAAGGTTCACCTAATGTATTGCAGAATAAATAAAGTCATTGATATTTTTTTGAATACAGCCTTTCTGTTCTTTTTAATTGTAGCAGTCGGAGGATCCTTAGCTGAACTGAAGTTGGTAATACTCGTTCTAAATAACTCTGAGTCCTTTATTTCCACCATTTTGCGAAGTTTTCTTCTTCTCTCAGTTACCTACCCATTTAAAAAATAGGCCTGAAAAAATACCACTTTTTGTATGTCTTGGACTGGCCATAAATTCTATTGCGCCGAGATCCAGGTGGTTTCACTTTTAAAAAATTCTGCAGGAATAGTCTTCTCCCTTTTATCAATTTTGGAAAAGGATATGAACTTCCGTTTTTGGTAGAGAGGCTACTGCGTTCGACCGATACAAAACACTTAAATTCTGAGCTGTCGTCAATATAATTGTTCATTTTGTTCGACTTTGGTTAATGCGACCAAAATTGGTAGCCCTAAGACAACTTCAAGAAGAACAAAATGGAAGAAAGGATTTCCAACAAAATTAATAGTTGGGAGCTCATGATGGTCTTACAGAGGTTATCGTGTGAAGTGAGTAAACCACTCCACCTTCCATCTCTTGATGTTGGCAAATACAGGCTTGTGGAGTTCCACTAGGGTTTCGACAAATATTTTCGTTAGATCCTTAAAACAATCATTATAAGGAGATTTTAAAAATTGAAATTAGAATTGTTTTTGGTCTAAAGTTTTTCAATGGCATTCGGCCATGTGTGAGAAATTGCGCTATTTTTGTCAAAAGCATGTTCCTTTGAACGTTCAAGCAATTTCCCTTCAGTTTTACCAATGTACGACAATGAACAACCATTTTCTCACACATGGCCGATTGTGAAAGCACTCGTTTTATTAATTCGTTAACGATGCTTGACGAAACACAAACTTTGAGTACAAATGAATGTATGACTCAACCTTTTTCAAAGAAATTTACACGTTATTGATAAAAGCAACAATAGGCCTATTATCTACTTCGGTCTAAAAGCCTCTCGGGATCTCCCATTGTTTTGAGAAAATTTAATTATTCTCTCTGGCTGTATATTCCTTGTAAGCAGTGAAGATGCTTTTGTTCTGAAGCGAAATATAAGTGATATATATATATATATATATATATATATATATATATAAAGCTTTCGATTCGGTTATCCGTATTAAAGTGCTCAATACATAAATGCAGAGCGTANCAACAATAGGCCTATTATCTACTTCGGTCTAAAAGCCTCTCGGGATCTCCCATTGTTTTGAGAAAATTTAATTATTCTCTCTGGCTGTATATTCCTTGTAAGCAGTGAAGATGCTTTTGTTCTGAAGCGAAATATAAGTGATATATATATATATATATATATATATATATATATATAAAGCTTTCGATTCGGTTATCCGTATTAAAGTGCTCAATACATAAATGCAGAGCGTAATATAAGATATGATAAGATAACTTATCATATCTTATATATATATATATATACATTTGACACAGGAAATGACTAAAGATCTCCACGAGCCTGTATTTGCCAACAACAAAAGAAGGAAGGTGGAGTGTTTTAATCAATTCACACATTCACACAACACAATAGCCTGTATAAGACCACTATTGGCTCACAACTGTTATTTTTGTTGGAAATCCTATGCTCAGACTATTGCTAAGATAGTTTTTATGAAAGTTGGCTCTACTTATTGGGCACAAAAGTACCTGTGCCAAGATATCTATAAATCATTATTGCAGTATCTGGTCAAGTGCTCCTGTCACCCATCTGTATCTTCTTGGGCAGATCCAACACATATCAAACACCCTAATAATAACAGTAATAATAATAATAATAATAATCCGCGTGGGCACGAAATACCAGATGGCAACTGGCGCGGTAAATTAAGACCCTTGGCAGTACGGTTAAAATGCATTCTATGTCAAATGAAAACACAAAACAAATCATACCGCCTCGTCCATCGCGCGTGGGATTAGTAATCCCACCCTGTAAAAATATGAACACTACAGAAACAGTAAGAGGCTACCATTCCGGTCAACATCATCGGTGTAGAGTAAGACTCAGAACATCCACAGACACATCCCAGGATAACTCTTCTCCTGTGATGTCTCAAGATGTATTCATGATGGGCACGGATGAAAGCCAGGAGGAAGTCTCTGCCCCGAACACCTGGATCTTCTCCACCAAATCCACAACTAAATTTGGAGGGTGGAATGTAAGAACCCTAAATGAGTCTGATAAGTTGGCTCAAGTAGTAATGGGAATGAAGAGTTACAACCTTGAAGTGCTAGGTGTCAGTGAAACAAGTTGGACTGGACAAGGAAGATTAACGAGTGACGGAATAACTGTTTTGTATTCAGGAGGTAATGTAGAGCACAGTCGTGGAGTAGCTATATTCTTAAACAAAGAGGCTTCAGCAGCACTTGTAGGGTGGGAACCTGTGTGAGATAGGATTGTTACCGCAAGATTGGAGAGTCGACAAGTGAAGATAACAGTAGTACAAGTTTATGCGCCAACAGAAGCAGCGGAGGAGGAGACAAAGGATGACTTTTATGAACATCTTCAAGAAACCTTTGACAACATCCCAAGCCATGACCTTAAGATCGTGATGGGAGATTGGAATGCAAAGATTGGACCTAACCGTGAAGGATTTTCAAGCGTAGTAGGTCCACATGGATTAGCTCAATGCACAAACAATAATGGAGGAAGAATAATAGAGTTCTGTAATGCCAATGATCTCAGAATTGGCAACACATTCTTTAGGCACAAAGACATCCATAAATGGACGTGGAGATCACCAGATGGTAAAACTTAAATGAGATTGACTACATCTGTATCAGCAAAGGATGGGGATCCTCCCTCTTAGATGTAGGTGCTTACAGAGGAGCGATGTATTCTCACATCATTATTTGTTAGCGGGGAAGATAAGGTTGAAGCTAAAAAGGCTGAAAAAGAGGGAGAGGAAAAGAGCCTATGACGTTGAAAAGCTCACGAATCCCGAAGTGTGCGTACGCTTTCAAGACCAGTTAAATAACCAATTTGCATTGTTTCAAAATGATGAAAACATAACAGAAAAGTGGGCAAATTTCAGAGGTGCCATTAATGAAGTAGCAAGCAGTGTAATAGGGTTCAAGAGAGAGGAAAAAAGGAACAATGGATCTCAGATGAATCCTGGCGGTTAATTGACGAACGTCGTAGCTTGAAAAGCTGTAGGGACCAAGCTGAGACAAGACGACAGGTCAGGGTTGTGCAGGAGCAATATAGAAACTTGGATAGAGAGGTGAAGAGGAGCTGCAAAAGAGACAAGCAAGCTTGGTTGAAGAGGAAGACTAGGGAGGCACAGGAAGCGGTAGAAAGAAATGATACTAGACAACTGTCCAAAATTGCTAAAGAACTGTCTGGGGAAAACAATTGGGCAATTATCCCAGTTAAGAGTAAGGATGGACAAATTTTACCAAGCGAAGAGGAGCAGGATCGCAAATGGGCTGAACACTTTAAAGAAGTTCTAACTAAACCTCCCCCAGAAACGTAATTTGATTGGGAGAATCTGGAAACTCCACAAACCTTGGAGGTTGAGCTGGGTCCCATTACGAGAGAGGAAGTGGATGAGGCCATAAGGAAGCTGAAAAATAATAAAGCACCAGGAATTGATGGCATAAATGGAGAGTTCCTAAAAATGGGTGGGCTAGCAGTACGGGAAGAGCTAGTAAAGTTTTTCAATGTGATTTGGAGAGAAGAAACCGTTTCAGTAGAATGGAATAGGGGAATCATAGTAAAATTACCTAAGAAGGGGGACCTATCAGACTGTAAAAACTGGAGAGGCATTAGCTTGATTTCAGTTACAGGGAAAATATTCAGCCGAATTTTACTCAAACGCCTATTAACCGCTGCAGACAGTAGATTAAGAGAAGAACAGGCAGGGTTCAGGGAAGGGAGGTCCTGCAGCGAACAAATTTTCATTCTGAGAAATCTGATTGAACAGAGCTTTGAGTTCCAAGCATAGCTTGTTATAATTTTCATTGATTTTCGAAAAGCTTTCGATAGCTTGCACAGACAGTCCATCTGGAAAGTGTTGAAAGTATATGGAATTCCAGAAAAAGCCATCAACATCATCAAGTCCATGTACGATCACCCAGCATGTGCAGTCCGGACAGCATCAGTCACAACAGAAGAATTTGAGTTAATTTCTGGAGTAAGGCAAGGGTGTATACGCTCACCATTCTTGATCATCCTATGTATTGACTTTGTGATGAAAAACGCCATGGAAAATGACACCTTCGGAGTACCCTGGGTAGAGGGCGCCACCCTCACTGACCTTGACTTTGCAGATAACATTCCATTAATATCCAAGGATAATGAGAGGTGCCAAGTAATGACAAATAGTTTAGAGGAACTAAGTGTTAAAGTCGGATTGAAAATCAATGAAGGCAAGAGCAAGGTTATGAACATTCCTGATACTGCTGCACTACCCATCACTGTCAGAGGGAACCCCCTTGATTTTGTGGACACGTTCACCTATCTAGGGAGTGTGGTCACCAGCTCTGGTGAGATTGACACAGACATAATAACAGATTGGGAAGAGCAGGTGCCACATTTCGATCCATGACAAAAATTTGGAGGTCAAAGCAGATAAGCTTGAAGATAAAATTGCAACTGTGCACAGCTATAATCATCTCCACAGCCCTATATGCTTGTGAAACATAGAAGAGCACCAAGAAGATATAGCAGAAATTGAATGCATTTCATCAGCGTAACGTGAGAAGGATTTTAGGGGTTTCGTGGAGAGAAAGAATTACAAATGAAGAAATCTTGAGGCGGACTAGTCAAAAGGAGTTACACAAGATAGTTGAAGAGAGAAGATGGAGATTGGCTGGTCATGCGCTACGGCTGCCAGTTGGACGATTAGCACAACAGGCTCTGAATTGGAAGCCAAGTGGAAGAAAGCGCAAGAGGGGCAGGCCGGTAACAACTTGGCAAGCCACTTTCGAAAGCGATCTGCGCGATAGGAAGATTTATGTCCGAAACATTCAAGCTCTGGCCAAGGATCGAGTCTGCTGGCGCCGTCTTGCTGCCCAATGTCTCACCAGAGACAGGAGGACCTAAGGTAAGGTCTAAGGTCTTACTTTGCGTTAGAAAAACCCCAATCAAACATTTTTCTTAAATGAATTGAACGGAACAGCGAAAGTGATAAAATAGATAATATGGATGCTAACAAACTAGCAAATGCTAGAAAATACATCATGAGGGCGAAAAAATTATGTGATACTGAAATAAAGGAAATCAAAGAACAAGTGCAAAATGACACTAGGATAACTTTTGATAATGAAGTTGGTCAGGCCTAGTAGATAATGACAACGAAGGAGGAGAGCCAGGTAATTTTGAGGTTGCGGATGGAAATACTGAGGACATAGAAGAAAACGCTGAAGATGTGGTGGTAAAAGAGGAAGGTGATTGGGATAGAGATCTGGCTAACGAAGATATACCAGATATGAAGAATGCTATTATTGGGGAACTGTCTAAAATGAAGCATGTTCCTATTTCTTAAAGGAAACGTTTATTAAAATTGAGAAATACACACAAGTATAAGACCATTTTTTCAAATAGTAAACGCCGCTGGCAATTGATTATGTAAAGAAATACATCCTGACCTTATTGAACTTAATTAACTAATTTATGCAACAGGAAAAGTCGCTCGAGAAAAATGTGAACTTAAGACAAAAAAGAAGAGGAATAATACCGGAAAAAGCAGTAAGCCAAAATGGCAAATGAAGATAGAAAAGGAAATAGACAGTTTTAGGAGAGAAATCTCTCTCTTGGTGGAATTACAAGGTGGTAGAGAAATAAGATCCAGAAAAGCTAGGAAAGTACTGAGAAAGTATGAAATTTAATACAAGGAACAAATCCTCAAAATAAAGAAAGAATTAAAACAGAAACTTCAACTCAAAGCCCAAAGATTAAGTATATTTGGATAAACGTAACTAATTTTTCAGACAGAATAAGATATTTGAAACAGGCGCTAAGAAATTCTACCTCGAAATTGGCAAAGATACTATATCCGTAGAAGAAGTACCATCAGAAGATAGAAATAGAGAATTTTGGAAGTCAATCTGGGGAAATGATGAAGCTCACAATGAGGATGCTGATTGGATAAGAAACCTTAAGGATGATAATGAGGAATTACAAGAACAGGAATGGGAAAATGTAAAGATTGAAGATGTACAAAAAGCAATTAGAAAATCACACAAATGGAAGTCCTCTGAAATTGACAAATTACCTAACTTTTGGCTTCATGCACTTCCCTCCTTACACTCTAAATTAACATTAAACCTTGATATCATTGCAATAAATCCAATTCAAACACCAGCATAGCTCTGGCAGGGTACAGCGTATCTTCTAGCAAAAAGGCCAGAAACTGACAACGCAAAAATCTATCGACCTATTACCTGCCTCTTCACTACCTATAAACTCTTGACCTTTATTCTTACAGAAACACCTAGAAGAACAAAACATCTTTCCTATTGGGTAAAAGGGTTGTCGCAAGGGATACTATGCGTGAAAAGACCAATTGCTCATTAATTGAATGATTCTATAGAACGCCCAGTTAAAACATAAGAACTTAAGAACGGCCTGGATTGACAACAAGAAAGCTTTCGATAGTGTTCTGCACTCATGGATACTGAGAACTTTAGAAATATACAAAGCGTCACCGGTACTTATCAATTTTTTGAGAACTAGTATGACTTTATGGGAAGCAAGTCTTACACACACACACACACACACACTCTCTCTCTCTCTCTCTCTCTCTCTCTCTCTCTCTCGCAAGAACGACACACTCACTTCAATTGCCATGAAAATTAAATGTGGCATCTTTCAAGGTGACTCTCTTTCCCCTCTTCTTTCCTACCTTGTACTCATTTCTCTTTCAAATACACTGAAAAATATAGGCTAAGGATATATGATTAACTACAGAAAAATAAGCCACTTGTTTTACATGGATGTCTTAAAATTATATCCTCATAATTATGGTAAACTTGAAGGATTATCTAAAAGTGTCAAATTATTCAGTGATGACATTAAAATGGAATTAGGGCTAGATAAGTGTGCTAAGGCAACTTTTAATCGGGGAAAGCTGATTAGTACTGAGAATGTTGTTTTTGACGATTTAATGGTAATAAACGAACTTGAACAGGAAAGTATGTACAAATATTTAGGAGTGAAAGAGAATGACGGCATACAACAAGCTACTTTGAAGGAAAAAATTAGAAAAGAGTGTTTGCGAAGGGTGAGATCAATTATGAAAACAGAACTAAAGTCCAAAAACCGGATTACTGCGATCAATACAGCAGCAATACCAGTTATAGTTTTAATGTTATTAATTGGAATATGAATGAAATTAAAAGATTAGATACAAAGATAAGGAAACAATTGCACCACCCAAAATTGAATGTCAACAGGCTCTATGTACCAAGGAAGGAGGGAGGTTGGGACATGATCCAGCTCAGGCTCTCCTACGAAACATCTATTGGGTTTCCTGGTACCTTGGAAAAACCGATTATTGGATCCTGCAACTTTTAGATCTCACGAAAATTCGAAAAAGCTTCATTCTATTTCTAAACAGTAGGGTAAGTTCTTTAGAGAATTGGAATTGTAAATGACGAGCTTACACCCACAGCCACAGCGAAAAAGACGAAACGATAAGCAAAAAATTTGAGACTTGAAGTGGCAAGATAAACCTCTCCTCGGACAGTTGTGACTCGAAGCAAAAATATTGATGTTGATGAAGAGGCAAACCATCAGTGGCTGAGCAGCCCTGGGCTGAAAGGGGAGGCTGAGGGTTTTATACTTGCCGCACAGGATCAGAATTTGTTTACCCGTAATTTCCAAGCAAATGACCTTGATAACGGTGCCGATTCAAAATGCAGATTGTGCGAGGAAAAGCTTGAATCTGTTGATCACTTTCTCTTTGGGTGCTCAATATTAACATCAAATCAGTACAAGAACAGGCATTGGAAAATATGTAGGGGTAAGAATTAGAAACGAACACAGACTGGTACGAGCACCACCCTGAACCAGTCACCGAATACAACGGTGTTACTATTCTATGGGGTTTTCCTATCCACACAGATCGAACAATTCAGGCAAATCATCCTGACATTGTGATCAAATAGAAGAAAAACAACACGTATCTTTTTATTGATATGAGTGTATTATTTGATGGGAATATCTCAACAAAAGTTTTGAGAAGCTTAGCAAGTATAAAGATCTAGAAATTGAAGTTCAGAAAATGTGGTATTTGAAAACAAAAATCTTGCCTGTGGTAGCATAGCTACATGGAATGTCAGGAGACTACACCAAGCAGGGAAGTTGGAAAACGTTTTGAGAGAAATGGTGAGAGGAAAGATTGACATACTAGGTCTGAGTGAAGTTATATGGTTAGAAGGAGGAAAAATCAATTTATAGAACAACACCATATTTTTACAGTTATGACCAAATAAAGAACACATCCATAGTGCTGGAATCTTACTGGGACCAAACATAGCAGATTGTCTACTTGGCTACTGGGCTGTTTCCGATCGAATAATTGTGGTTAAATTGAAAGGAAGCCCATTCAACACCACCATCATTCAAGTATATGCACCAACATCCAATAGCAATGACAATGAGATTTAAAACTTTTATGCAGATCTGGAAAAAGCCATGCCACAATGCAAATCTCAAGAGATTGTGTTTGTCACGGGTGACCAAAATACTAAAGTTGGTGAAGGTACTCAATCAAATGTTGTAGGACCACATGGACTGGGCAAACGAAATGATCGTGGAGACACCTGGATTCAGTGGTGTGAAGGAAATAACCAGGTGATCACTGATATGTACTTTCAACATCGTCCCAGACGTCTATGGACATGGAGAAGCCCAAATGATTGCTCAAGGAACAGTCAAGTAGTGTGACAATGGAAAGTAGAATTAGGCTACTTAATTGCTACGTGTGGTCTGCTATATTGTTGCAAGAGTTGGACTATTACTAAAACTCTGGAGGACAGGATTAGAGCAGTTGAAATGTGGTTTCTAAGGAGAATGCTGAGGGTATCATGGACAGACAGGATAATCAATGTGGACGTTCTGAGTGAGGCAGAGACTAATAGATGTTTATTACAGACGATCGTGAACAGGTAGATTCGGTTTGTAGGGCATGTGATGAGGAAGGAGAGGCTTGAAGAGGTTGTGTTGACTGGCCGTGTAGAGGAAAAAGGTAAAGGGGAAGACAAAGAACAACGTACTGGGCATGGTTAGAAAGTACAACTTGTTAGAGACCCACTGTGTTCACTCAGAGTCTGATTCTTTTATATATATATATATATATATATATATATTTCTCCTTTACCTTTTCACACCCACCACAAAACTTTACTCACTCTGGCTAGCTGGTAATTACCCGGTATTTGATTTCATAAAATTGATATCTAAAGAAATTTTTCAATGATAATAATAGCAATAATAGTAATAAGAATAAGAATAATTAATCATCTATTATTACCTATAAATACCTATAAAAAATTTTAAAAAGTGGTTAGGAGAACTTGGGCTGAAAACAAGAATACTCGAACTGCAGAAAACTACGTTACTTCAGTCTGCAAGGGTACTTCGGAAAGTGCTTGAGGTTTGAGGAGTCTTGCTGACACCATGCCTCAAGAAACTTCACTAGCGATTTAAGATCATAACTTAGTGTGCGACACCAATATAATAA
>RDPX01000065.1:882593-892593 GCA_003991215.1 Morbakka virulenta
AAAATTTAACAAGACAGCACTTATTGAGAAGAATAAATGTATGTGTACATATATATATATATATATATATATATATATATATATATATATATATATATATATATTATTTAGTTAGTTAATTAGTTATTTTTTATGGATGTCTCTGAAAATACTTTTCTTTATAACAAAGTATTTATATTTATATATATTATATAATTATTATATTTTTCTGTGTATTTATTTTCAAATTTGAAGGATTTGTAGTGTTTCTTCTCTTGTGGCTGAAATATCATAAAACTATTCATTGGAATTATAACTAGTATTTTTTGTATTTTTCCCCATTTTACCTGTACCTTTTTTTATAATGCCCCACAATAATATGCATTGACACTTATGAATAAAAAATAGTACACAGATTTTTAATCTTTTTCATTTTTTTGACAAATGCAAGAATAAAGAAACTTAGTAATAACTTAACCAATTCAGATAGGTAATGTCATTTCTTAGCTCAAAATTAATGCTTCTAATCATCAAATTATGAATTAAAGCATTTGAATCTAAACTTAACCTCTACTTTGACCTAATTAATCTATTCATTTGGCAGTTACATTTCATGACAGAAGTGGGCTCTGGTCATTATTTAGTACATTGATAACCAGCTGTTGCCTAGACACACTTATTAAATAAAGGTTCAAGTGAATGGCAAGAGTTTTTGAATTTTCACTGCATGTGCTTGTCTCAGCAAGAACATCTTATGAGCAAAAATTATCAGGTGTTTGTTTGTGTTTTGATATCATATCCTGGTTAGAGTTGAAATGTAACTGGTAGAGATGACATTGTTAAATCATTATACTCATTTGTACATGCTATGTTATTGGAGTCACTTTGCAGTGCATATTTCCTTGCTGCTATTTGCTATACTTAGCACAATACCCATAAAATGCCAACATTGCCATGCTAATGCAAAACAGATCAGTTTTCAGAGAACAAAACACTTTGCTTTATTCCTGTAAAGCCCTATTTCTATCTTTTCAAGGAGTCTTAATTAAAGTGATGTACATAGGTGTTGTTTCTCATCCAAGAAACTTGGCAGGGCTGGCTGTCACTAAGTCAAACACATTGTATTTAGGTTGTCTTGATCAGTAAAAGCAAAAGGTATTAGAATTACGTTGAATATGTGACTCATCTGTCTCGACTTTTCCAGCCTTGTGCAGTTGTTCTCCCTTGTATTCAATCCTTTTGTGATTATTACATTTTTCCTTGGGTGCAAGATTATCAAACTGGATTCTGAGTGCTTTCCTGTATCATATGACGTGATTGTTTTCAAGTCTTTAGCTGCCTAATCTCTTTGCTTAACCTTCTTTTTTCCCCATTTTTTCTGGCCTTTTATCACAATTCTATACAGTCATTGGTATTATACCTTGCATGGTTCTTTACCATTAAAAACATACAAAAAATGAGATCAGACCAAACAACATTTGTATGAGGATAAATATAAGCAAAGTTGGCGAAGATTATACATATGTGTGAACGGACAATGGACAAGAATGCTTGGACAAGTGCTAGCATGTAAAACGGACGTTTAACCGAATATGATGATGATGATGATGATGATGATGATGAAGCTGTTGCTCACATTTTTGAAAAATCAGTATTCAGCTATTAGGAGAGTTTTGTTGTGATGTTAAAAATCTCAATTGGCTTTCCTCATTTTCTCTTTCACCTGATGAATTGTTCATGGGCAGAGAATGGCATTTTATCACTTGATCCTTGAATTTCATCTTTATAGCATTTGCAGAAGTCTCCTGCTGTTTCTGCAATGGTTTTTTAAAAATTTTCTACCAGTGGTAGATGATTTTGAAACCCAGGGTTCGGCACCCTTCAACTTTGACTGGGCTACCTGTTGGATTATAATTGGAGGCACAGATCACTCACAGGCCCCCAGATGACTAAAAGTTAAGAACCTTATGTACTGGGGGAAAAACTCACATGTATTTTAATAAATCGATAGGGGTAATTTCTATTATTTTCAATAGTTTTATTATTACATTTGTGGATAAAAAAAGAACCAGCCTTGTAAGAGATCCTACATGCTACAATTTGTTTTAAGAAGTTTTCAATATTTGCTGAAATCCTTAGTTCTGCAAAACGATAGATATGAGAATAATAGAGGTAGTTACCAAATGTAGACAAAGACATGAAATATCACCCCTTTTTGGGGTTTATTGTCATTTCCCCCCAGTAACTGGCACTCAGATAGGTGCCCTTCAGAGAGACTTGTATTTTCCATGAGAGGGATTTCTTGGCCAGATGCCCTTCCTGATGCCAACTGTGGCCATTTTTTTGTAAAGTTCCAAATTCTTTTTGCCTGCTTTGGGAATCAAACCCAGAAGCTCTTGGTAATGGTACAACTGCACTAACTTTGTAGAACTTCATGAATATCTGGTCTGAAAATTGTGATCATGGAGTTAAAGTCAATATTAAATATGTCAGAAAACTGTGCAAGCTCCAGTGGTTTAGTTATTCTTGCTTTTACTTAATTTTCTTCACTTTGCATTTGAATTCAAATTTGAATTTACTTCAGGTATGCTCACCAACTGTACATCATCTTGAATTGCAGGTGCTGTAGGCTGTGAGACATAAGGCACACATATAATTATATAATTTCTTTGAGCCTTGTCTCATAGTATCTAATAATTAAAATTCTATTCCTTATTTACTTACTTACTGCATGGTTTTACTTCTTTTCTTAGCATCTGGGGATGAGCACCTTTTGTCTCTCCAGAGAAGTTGATTGCTCTTCTCCAGGCAACACAATCAGCTTCTAGATCTTCTTTGATTTTCAATGAAGCTAAATCTACCTTGGTGTTGTCTAGCCATGCCTTTTTTGGGCGACCACAGAATTTATCGTCCACTTCAAAAGTCAATATTCTGTGTGGCCATGACTATGGGTTCATTCTTTTAACATGGCCAAACCATCTCAGTCATTCATGCCTTAGGACATCTTCCAGATACCAAGGCAAGCTCGTAAGTCTGTCATGGGAACTTTGTCCATTAGTTTTGTTANTGGCAAGAGTTTTTGAATTTTCACTGCATGTGCTTGTCTCAGCAAGAACATCTTATGAGCAAAAATTATCAGGTGTTTGTTTGTGTTTTGATATCATATCCTGGTTAGAGTTGAAATGTAACTGGTAGAGATGACATTGTTAAATCATGATACTCATTTGTACATGCTATGTTATTGGAGTCACTTTGCAGTGCATATTTCCTTGCTGCTATTTGCTATACTTAGCACAATACCCATAAAATGCCAACATTGCCATGCTAATGCAAAACAGATCAGTTTTCAGAAAACAAAACACTTTGCTTTATTTCTGTAAAGCCCTATTTCTATCTTTTCAAGGAGTCTTAATTAAAGTGGTGTACATAGGTGTTGTTTCTCATCCAAGAAACTTGGCAGGGCTGGCTGTCACTAAGTCAAACACATTGTATTTAGGTTGACTTGATCAGTAAAAGCAAATGGTATTAGAATTACGTTGAATATGTGACTCATCTGTCTCGACTTTTCCAGCCTTGTGCAGTTGTTCTCCCTTGTATTCAATCCTTTTGTGATTATTACATTTTTCCTTGGGTGCAAGATTATCAAACTGGATTCTGAGTGCTTTCCTGTATCATATGACTTGATTGTTTTCAAGTCTTTAGCTGCCTAATCTCTTTGCTTAACCTTCTTTTTTCCCCATTTTTTCTGGCCTTTTATCACAATTCTATACAGTCATTGGTATTATACCTTGCATGGTTCTTTACCATTAAAAACATACAAAAAATGAGATAAGACCAAACAACATTTGTATGAGGATAAATATAAGCAAAGTTGGTGAAGATTATACATATGTGTGAACCTGTTGCTCACATTTTTGAAAAATCAGTATTCAGCTATTAGGAGAGTTTTGTTGTGATGTTAAAAATCTCAATTGGCTTTCCTCATTTTCTCTTTCACCTGATGAATTGTTCATGGGCAGAGAATGGCATTTTATCACTTGATCCTTGAATTTCATCTTTATAGCATTTGCAGAAGTCTCCTGCTGTTTCTGCAATGGTTTTTTAAAAATTTTCTACCAGTGGTAGATGATTTTGAAACCCAGGGTTCGGCACCCTTCAACTTTGACTGGGCTACCTGTTGGATTATAATTGGAGGCACAGATCACTCACAGGCCCCCAGATGACTAAAAGTTAAGAACCTTATGTACTGGGGGAAAAACTCACATGTATTTTAATAAATCGATAGGGGTAATTTCTATTATTTTCAATAGTTTTATTATTACATTTGTGGATAAAAAAAGAACCAGCCTTGTAAGAGATCCTACATGCTACAATTTGTTTTAAGAAGTTTTCAATATTTGCTGAAATCCTTAGTTCTGCAAAACGATAGATATGAGAATAATAGAGGTAGTTACCAAATGTAGACAAAGACATGAAATATCACCCCTTTTTTGGGTTTATTGTCATTTCCCCCCAGTAACTGGCACTCAGATAGGTGCCCTTCAGAGAGACTTGTATTTTCCATGAGAGGGATTTCTTGGCCAGATGCCCTTCCTGATGCCAACTGTGGCCATTTTTTTGTAAAGTTCCAAATTCTTTTTGCCTGCTTTGGGAATCAAACCCAGAAGCTCTTGGTAATGGTACAACTGCACTAACTTTGTAGAACTTCATGAATATCTGGTCTGAAAATTGTGATCATGGAGTTAAAGTCAATATTAAATATGTCAGAAAACTGTGCAAGCTCCAGTGGTTTAGTTATTCTTGCTTTTACTTAATTTTCTTCACTTTGCATTTGAATTCAAATTTGAATTTACTTCAGGTATGCTCACCAACTGTACATCATCTTGAATTGCAGGTGCTGTAGGCTGTGAGACATAAGGCACACATATAATTATATAATTTCTTTGAGCCTTGTCTCATAGTATCTAATAATTAAAATTCTATTCCTTATTTACTTACTTACTGCATGGTTTTACTTCTTTTCTTAGCATCTGGGGATGAGCACCTTTTGTCTCTCCAGAGAAGTTGATTGCTCTTCTCCAGGCAACACAATCAGCTTCTAGATCTTCTTTGATTTTCAATGAAGCTAAATCTACCTTGGTGTTGTCTAGCCATGCCTTTTTTGGGCGACCACAGAATTTATCGTCCACTTCAAAAGTCAATATTCTGTGTGGCCATGACTATGGGTTCATTCTTTTAACATGGCCAAACCATCTCAGTCATTCATGCCTTAGGACATCTTCCAGATACCAAGGCAAGCTCGTAAGTCTGTCATGGGAACTTTGTCCATTAGTTTTGTTACACAAATCCATCTTACCATGGTGTTATCATTCCTGTCTAATCTGTGTGTGTCATCTACTGTTGCTGGCCATGTTTCACACATGTAGAGCATAGTATCTAATAATTAAAATTCTACTCCTTATATACATAAATCATTATTGCAAAAATCATCCCTGACTGATCATAAATAAATAAAATTAAGTGGGAAAGGAAGAAAGCAGATCTGCTTGAAGTATATAAAGGGGAAATGCTGTAAGAAATCTTTATGTGGACAATATTTATTATGAGAATGTGTGAAGGAAATTGTTTTTGAAAAAATAATAACTGTTACTGTACTAGTAATACTTTTAGATAGCCAGTGAGAGAAATTGGTGCATCTAAGGTGATTGATAAATATCTTCCAGATATTGGCAAGATTAGAGAATATCTTCTTCATAAAATTCTCTAGTAATGTTGAAAATTCTAGATTTTGGGAGTAGAGCAGAAATGGTAGGTTTTTTTCTGGATCTTGATGGTAGAAATGAAAAGCACAAGAATTTGGCTCAAATTTTAAAGTTACATTTTGTTGTTTATATATAGCTTGGAATACTAAGTTAAAAGGCTGCAGACCCACATGTACTTCTCTTTTCATTCAGGTTGAGAAGAAGTATGAAATAAGAGAAGCATTGAAGGCACTAGTGAAAAAAGAGGAACCACTCAGTCCTGCATCTGTAGAAGGAGATGAGGATTCAGATTGTGAGCTGTTAAAAGACATTGAGATCAATAACAGTGAAGGTAGCTTAATTATTTTATAAAAAAAAGTTGTTTCACTTTTCTTGTTGATTTTGAGTTGCTTGGTTTAAAGAAAAAAGCTAACAATAAAAAGTAAGGGTAAAGTGGGATTAAAAATGCAGTAAAAATCCAACTTTTTATATATGTAATATATGTAGTTCACATTTTCATCCTTGTTGATTGCATAAAATTGCCTGGGAATAAATTTTACTGCCTATTGACCCATTATTCAACAGAATAGAGCCGATTTTGATGTATGTAGTTAGCCAGTTTGGTAAATTAAATGCCAGTGAGAGAAATTGACAGGATTTTATTGTTTTTTTGTTGATAAAATACAGGGTGTCCATACCATTGGCAGATTTTGCCAATTGGAACATCTGTTATCTTTTTTAGTCTTACCCCCAAGATATTTGTATGGGCCATTTTTACTGGTTTTATAACTAAACCAAACCAGGAGGTATAAGTGTTAAGCATTTTGAATTCTTCAATCAAGCATTTATCAGTAAAATAGCTTTCATTACAAAATTGCTTAATGAAGTTCACCATTTCATATTTTGGAGCCAGTATTGCTATTTAAAACAAACTGCAAAATCAGTCTTCAAAAATATCAATTTTCTTTTGGAAAGAGGAGAACCCACAAAACAAATATTGTCAAATTCTTGTTCCAGTTCAATTTAATCAAACAAGATTGGACAAAAATAAATGAAACTTTCAGTGCAATATTTTTAATCCCAGTAACTCAGGGATATTGATCTCTGGTTTGTTTTTTTTCCTTATAAAATTGCTCCATGTGGTAAGAATACACACCACAAAATATTATGTGACAGGTTTGATTGGACATTTTATGTTGCCTACAATTTTTAGCAATTGTTTTAGCCAGCTTTTGTGTTGTCCATTTTTTTGGCAGATGCTGAGGAAAACAAATTAACAGAAGAACCTTGTGAAGAAGTGGAAGACACTTCAGCACTTAATACTGAAAATGAAGTTGATAAGGAGAAGACAACTGAGAAAGTAGAGCAATCAGTAGAGACAAGTGAGAAAAGTGTTAAAAAGGTTGAGAAGAGCTGGAAAAAGAGACAATTTTCACTTCAAGTTCTTGAGGGACATCACCACCCAGTGTGCTCAGTAGACACCTATGAGGATACTGTTGTTTCTGGAGGGTATGTGCACATTGCAATGACACACTGCATGTTTATTTTTGGTTCTAATGATGATTCTTTTTATTTGGTAGGTAGCAGGAAAGAAAATTAAGAAAAGTATACAAAGTTAAGAAGTAGACAAGGAGACACGTTTTTTTTTCAAGTTACTTTTAATCTCATTTTGTCTCAGATCCTGGATCCTTCAAATGTTGCTCACCAGACAGACTTTGTTTGTAACAGTAAGGAAGTTCTTGGCCAGATGGCCTTCCAATGCCAACCAATGCCATTTTCTATTGTAAAAATCTGAAGTTTTTTACCAGCTCAGGGAATTAAACATGGAACCCCATGGCTACAGTGCAGTTCACATTCTTAAAGAGCATCATCATTGAATGTACTTGATAGATACTTACATATCATTGTTTCTGGCAACTTTATGTCTATTGCAATGGCATAACCTTTGCTTTGAATTCCACATTTTTTTGTTTGTAGTTGGTAGCAAAACAATCAATCTATCCATTTTGAAAATGTCCATCCAATAAAAAAAACTACTTTAAGAAAAGAGATAATTCTTCCATTGTCAGACTCAGCCTGACAATGGAAGAAGAAATGTAGCTCAGAAAAAGCTTATAATTCTCAACATGATAAATATCCTACATTAGTGACTTCAACTAAGTCCATAAAATCAACAATTTTTAATACTAGTAGCCTGTTGATGGGAGAAGTACTCTCAAAACATTGCACGGGAAAAGGTTATGATTCCTGACATGTTATACACTAAGTTCACAAAGTCAAGAATTTTTAAGATACCATGAGTACCTAATAATAACTAAAAATTGCCCCGCACATTGTGTCTTGTGTTGTAACCAGTCTAATATTTCAACTTTTACTGTCAATGAAAATGAGAGACATTTGTTAATGTAAGCTAATGCCTAAAGTACTTATGGAACATAAGAAATAGGTATACTGATATAGATATATATATATATATATATATATATATATATATCAGTTAGTTATCAGTTTACACTCCTCTCATCAAAACCGTCTTGGTAGCATCATCCACATTCACTTTCCTTGTTGTAACAAGGGCAGAAAGAAAACCTGTGACAGAATTCATGTCTCACATTTTTTTGCTTGTATAACTAGAAAGTAAACCTGCCACTTGGTGGGGGTCTTTACATTTCCTAACTATATTAACTTTGCATTTCCTGTGTAAAAGAACAAAATACTTTGGATACTTAGCACTTCACTTAGCGTGATGAACGGAGGTGTTTGATTTTGCTCCTTTACTTATGGTTGGCTGTGATATTTTATGGATTTTAAAGTAACGTACGAAGTCTTCCTATGCCAGAATATAATAAGGATTTGAACTTATATTCAACGAGTGTTGTTAGACTGGTTTATAGTCGAATAGTACAAGCGAATTCGAAGATTTCAGCAGAAGGATAGGATTACAAGATGGCGGGCGGAGCGGTCATAAGCTCTGTGAAAGTTGCTTTTTACATTTTGTTGATATATTGTTCTTTTTCATATGGAAATGGAGATATTTGTTTCGTACCTGCATCAAAATCACTAACAAGAAAGGAGTTTAAACAAACACTATTCAGAAGAGGTTTGAAATTAGTTCACCAAAATGTTCGTGGCATTCAAAACAACATAGCTGAGGTACAAGAATTCATTTCATCTCACAAGGAAATTGACATTTTCAGTGTATCTGAAACACATTTACAAAATGATTTCCTAGTGGAGTCGGTGTTTATTGATGGATATGATTTTTNGTGTGTGTGTGTGTGTGTGTGTGTGTGTGTGTGTGTGTGTGTGTGTGTGTGTGTGTGTGTGTGTGTGTGTGTGTGTGTGTGTGTGTGTGTGTGTGTGTGTGTGTGTGTGTGTGTGTGTGTGTGTGTGTGTGTGTGTGTGTGTGTGTGTGTGTGTGTGTGTGTGTGTGTGTGTGTGTGTGTGTGTGTGTGTGTGTGTGTGTGTGTGTGTGTGTGTGTGTGTGTGTGTGTGTGTGTGTGTGTGTGTGTGTGTGTGTGTGTGTGTGTGTGTGTGTGTGTGTGTGTGTGTGTGTGTGTGTGTGTGTGTGTGTGTGTGTGTGTGTGTGTGTGTGTGTGTGTGTGTGTGTGTGTGTGTGTGTGTGTGTGTGTGTGTGTGTGTGTGTGTGTGTGTGTGTGTGTGTGTGTGTGTGTGTGTGTGTGTGTGTGTGTGTGTGTGTGTGTGTGTGTGTGTGTGTGTGTGTGTGTGTGTGTGTGTGTGTGTGTGTGTGTGTGTGTGTGTGTGTGTGTGTGTGTGTGTGTGTGTGTGTGTGTGTGTGTGTGTGTGTGTGTGTGTGTGTGTGTGTGTGTGTGTGTGTGTGTGTGTGTGTGTGTGTGTGTGTGTGTGTGTGTGTGTGTGTGTGTGTGTGTGTGTGTGTGTGTGTGTGTGTGTGTGTGTGTGTGTGTGTGTGTGTGTGTGTGTGTGTGTGTGTGTGTGTGTGTGTGTGTGTGTGTGTGTGTGTGTGTGTGTGTGTGTGTGTGTGTGTGTGTGTGTGTGTGTGTGTGTGTGTGTGTGTGTGTGTGTGTGTGTGTGTGTGTGTGTGTGTGTGTGTGTGTGTGTGTGTGTGTGTGTGTGTGTGTGTGTGTGTGTGTGTGTGTGTGTGTGTGTGTGTGTGTGTGTGTGTGTGTGTGTGTGTGTGTGTGTGTGTGTGTGTGTGTGTGTGTGTGTGTGTGTGTGTGTGTGTGTGTGTGTGTGTGTGTGTGTGTGTGTGTGTGTGTGTGTGTGTGTGTGTGTGTGTGTGTGTGTGTGTGTGTGTGTGT
>RDPX01000065.1:897593-900806 GCA_003991215.1 Morbakka virulenta
GAAACCTTTCAGAAGTCTGTTTAGTTGATCCTCTGCCATCAGGAAGAAAGAGCAGCCAGTACAGATTGGGCAATCTGGTCAGGGGGTGTCAAATTCACCTACATTTAATTGGGATGCAAAAACGTTCATGAAAATATTCAGCTTTGTTTTGTGTGAAAAGAGTAAAGAGCTACATTTGCATTCATCATTGTTGGGTGGCACACATTGACCCCAATTTTAAACTCAATTAGGTCTTTATTTTGAATATGATTCAGGCAAACCTTTCTAGATCAGGCCTTGCTATGTTATCCTCTTAAAAGGAGGCCTTAATAAAGGATAATATACATACATAAAACTGTAATGTTTCACCTCTTGACCCATTTGTGCGGGATGTTTAAGAAGAAAAGAGTATACTTTTTCATGCAACCTTTTTTATTGTTTTCCAACCCATGTCTTTTTAACAAACATTAAACTATGTTAATTTCCTCCTGCATTATGCCAAATTTACTGATTAAGCTGCACTATTTTACCAAATTTTTGCAACTGATTTTCAGACCGGGTTAATTTCTCATCAGGTATGACTCCACAGTACGTGTTTGGAATGCAAATACAGGAGTGGAGAAGTTCAGTTTAGGAGGCCATGTTGGAGGTGTAACAGCAGTTCTCATTCTACCATGGGGACAAGATAGTGATAATCAGTTTGTTTCAAGTGGTTCGCTTGATTGCTCCGTTAAAGTTTGGAATATTATACAAGGTATGTTTTATTTCAGTTTCAAGTTTGATTTTCTTTTTTCAGACAAATGAAAAGTATTTGCCAACTGAACTGGGTTCGAATCAGTGGCTGTCGCTTTTATCCACATCCTCTGCCGCCAAAGTTATCAACACTAGTTCTTAACATATCCATATAGCCAATTCGCCATATCATATGGTGATATGGCGAAGGACAAAAAAATCAACAAAACTGAGTTTGGAATTTGTCAATTTCATGTTTTCACAATTGTCAGCAATATATAATATTGGTGGGTAAAAATTTCTTGTAAATTGCTGGCGATCGTTTAAATGCGTGAAACTGACATCACTATTATTATACTATAATATCGTTACTTTTCATGAAAGTGAGGACGCACGTGCCTTGATATGGGCAGTGTTAAAGTAATGGTATTTGATCCTTGAGGTCTTAGGACATATTAACTGCCATTTTATTTATCAGCTTATTCATGCACAAACAGCAAGACGAAAACGTTGGAATTTGGATTGGAGTTAAGCAGAAACCCTTTTTTGGGAGAAAATTTTATTTGCCAACTTCTCTAAGTTATTTTGTTATTGCCGTAGCTGTAAGAAACTGTAGTGTTGTAAACCTGATTTTTGAAACGTATTCTTTGAAACTTGCCGCTGAGTGACAACGATGGAGATGCCATGTTCGTGCCCGGTCCACCTATCAGTGCGCGTTACGTATTTGATTGGTCCGTTTCGTTGAGTAAAAAGTGGCCTGGGTTATTTTGCTGAATGTAAATTTTTGTTGTGTTCACTCTTAAAGTGAAACAAAAAGGAATTGTGACACGTTCTGATAAAATGCTTTTTGAAATCCTGTGAGGAGGCCAATTTTACTCCCTGCTTCTATCACGGATTTGAGTGATAAAATTCACGCGGGTTATCGCTATTAAACAGAATACATTTGGTAAAAATATAGATCGGTGAATTTAATGTCATTATGCAAAGTTAAGCAGTGCTTGAGCTGAAATAAAAGCAGCATTATAGTAATTCTTTTCTAGCCCTTTACAATACGAAGTTGTTCGTGAGGACTCCACCCTTGCTCTGTATTTTTACTAATTGTATCGGCCTTCTTCACCTAGCGAGATCCTGACCCCGATTGATCCATTGTATGCGCTTTTATGGGACTTAATGCTTTGCTTCTCCTTATTTTTTATGATATTTTTTCCTGTTTGATGCTGTCATTCCACCAGAACCGTTTACCCTTCGTCATGTCCTTGATGGTTCCACAAAGTGCACTTTTTAAGTTGTTTTACGATCTTGTGCTCCAACATTTATTCCCCGTGACCCACTTTACTGATGCCTCGTGGACCAGGATAAAGAGAAAAGGAACAAAAGAGAACACGTTTGAAATACATCAGGAGAGGCTTTGCAAAACCTCAATGGCCTGGAAAGAAAGCAAAATCATGCTGGAGTAAAAAGTGTTGAGGAAAATGAAGAGCCATTGCATTGCAAAATGTTAGGACGGAAGAAAAGATGATCTAGATCAATACCAATGCTTTTGACTTGGGGCAAATACAAATAACTGGGTTGGATACTTTTGTTGTGGGGAGGGACCAAAAGAAATTTTAAATAATAAATTTGTGTTATCCACTTCAAAGTAGGTATTACATTTTAGTACAGCTCCCAATGGTGTAACATTTTACAATGTTAAAAATATCTCGTATGGAATCCCAGGTAAACGTTTAATCTAAGCAATATTGGTTTCAATGGCCTCATATTCTTGACCATCTTCTTCCACCCACAGGAACAATGGTCAAGTCTTTGTATGTCTTTAGTCCAGTAAAATGCCTAGCATACGGCTGCAATCTCCTTGCAGTTGGAAATGGTAAGCTTGTTTCGTTTCTATTTGTTGTCGAAGACTGTTGCATTTTTTTAATCTTTTAATATTCATTCAATCAGATAATGAATGTTTAAAAAAATATAGAGAGACAGAGAGATAGATAAAACGATGGATGGATTGATAGATCGATCGATCGATCGATAGATAGATAGATGCATACATACATACATATATACATACATATATACATACATACATATATACATATGTATATATACATGTATATATACATATGGCCGTGTTAATACTGCTTGTAAATCCATTGGACTGTGTTTAAATGCGGATAAAACGAAGTACATGCATCTCAATGCTTCAACATATGTACCGTTATATGCATCAGATAACTCTGTTATTGAAAAGGTGGAGGACTTCAAATACCTCGGTGGTTACACAAACTGTGACTTTGATATTAACACACATATTGGCCAAGCGTGGGGTGCTCTCCACTCTCTATCTAGAGTCTGAAAGTCTCCTATCCAAAAAGCAACCAAAACTAAGGTGTTTAAGGCATGTGTAGAGACCATACTGTTGTATGGTTCAGATTCTTGGACCTTGAACTTCTCAAGAACAGCTAGACTGGATGGCACATACACAAAGATGCTACGTGCCATATTTGGGGT
>RDPX01000065.1:904423-925511 GCA_003991215.1 Morbakka virulenta
TATATATATATATATATATATATATATACTGTCTGCAGATTGAGTATTTCTCTCCCCTACGAAAGTTTGGCTGAGCACTCTGTCTGAGATTTGGGGACCTGTTGTTAGCGTAATGCAATGCTCACTGCGCATGCGTGGTTTGAGCACTCTGACAGGATCCCACAATAACGCTTTAAGCTGAGTTATATCTCAGAAGCTCTGTGCTGCACTGATGAGCCCACAAAGGGCGAAACAGTACTGTCTGCAGATTGAGTATATATATAAAGACCGACAGACAAACAGACAAATAGAGAGAAACTTTGATTCATTGATGATAGATAGACAACTATCAATAAATCAAAAGATTACCGTTTTTCCAGTCAAGAACTTTAAGGTTGTATCCGTCATCCCTTTGTTCCCTAATCACTCGCACACACACACACACACACACACTTACATACATACTTTTTAAACTGCTTTTTTGCCTGTTGGTGAATTTGAATATTGTTATCCACCATAAAATTTTGGTATATATGCCATGGATTGGTATCGGGTAGTTTTATTTAAAACTGTAGTTTCATTTAAAACTGTGCATTTAAAGTCATGAATATTATTAAACTTGCTTATAAAGATATTGAATCGTTTACGCTAAGCGATTATGAATGTTTAAAGAATCCTTCTTAAACAAAACCACACCAAACACCTTTTTTCATACCATTGTGATAAAAACTGCTTTGATTCTTGTTTCAGAGGGTGGGAAAGTCCAGCTGCTTAACTTAGATACAAATTGCACTGTGTTTTCTGTGAACTGTCACGATGAGGCTGTCACTTGCATCAAGGTATGAGAATTGTCTGAATTAATATGGTTAAGCATTTGCATTGAGCGTTTAAGCAGATCTTGATTAGTGCACAAGTTTGCAGTAATTTTCACAGCTTTCCATTGATTCAAGCTATGTTATTTATTCCAACCTTGGATTTGTGATCAGGTTCCATAGGCATCCTAAAGATCAAGCTATTGGTGCGAAAAAAAGAACTGTCTGATCCATTTCGAATTCGGAGAAGGTGGAATAAGCTTGTACGTTATTAATGCTGTTTTTATTCATCGCGGGTTGGTAATTGCCTTTAGGCCCGCTTTGAATGTATTATGCTGGTGATGGATTTCGCTGTACATACAATATACCCACGTTTACTGTATTTGGTAGTACTAAGATTTCATTCCTACTTGTATTTGAAACTGTTTGAATATTACGTATGATAAGGAGGGTATGGCTTTTCCACCTCATTGGTTGTTGTCCACTCATTTCCCCCTGTTCGGAGTGCCCACTTGTAGAGACCTCGAAGAATGCTAATTATTCTTTTGCTGTTTTATTTTATCGAAACTTGGTTTATGTTATTAGCTTAGATATGTGGTATGGAGGCAAAATTGTAGTTGTTATAAAAATATGAATAAAGCGTTTGTAGTCATGTGGCATGCGCATTCTCATAGCGCTTTTATGATCGTCATGCTCCTTAGTAGTCAGTTAAATAAGCATTAGACTGCAATTTCTATTACGATTTCCTTTTTGTTTTATTTTCTGTAACTTTGGTAAACACTTACACAATTCAGTTACACGGCAGACATCATCAATACAGACATTGGGATGGGGTTTGGTCTTAATTAGTGTGGCGTTTTTACCATGAAGAGAGGAAAAATAGCTGGATGTGAGGGAACAGAACTTCCGGATGGCGAACTAATGACGGAAGTGGAACAAGAAGATTATGCATATTTGCAGATGCTCGAGCTGGATTAGGTAAAAAAAATAAGATGAAAGAGAAAACTACAAGGGAATACAAGAGAAGGCTCAAGTTGATTCTTAAATCCAAGTTGAATGGTAGGCACAAAGTTGCAACCGTGAACAAATGGGCGGTAGCTATCTTCAGATATGGGGCAGAAATCCTGGAATGGGAAGGATGTGAACAGAAAAACTTAAGACGGAACAACAAGAAAGACAGTGACAATGTATGGTGCGTTTTCATCCTAAGAGTGATGTGGCTAGACTCTACTTAAAGAGGCACGAAGGCGGCAGAGGTTTGATAAGCATGGAGCATTGCGTCAACGAAGAGGAAAATAGCTGGGGTTTGTATGTAATGAATTCTCCGGAAAAACTAATTCAGGCGATTCATACATCAGAGACAATTGAGACCGAAAGTACCATCAAGAACGTGAATTCAAACGAAAGACTGCGCATGAGCTTAAATTGACAGAGTAAAGGATGTATGAGCATTTCATCAAGGAAATGCCGGAGAAAGTATGTAAAGACAAAACATGGAATTGGTTGCTCAGAAGTAATTTGAAAATTGAGGTAGAGGCGTTGGTATGTGCTCCGCAGGAAGAGGCGATCAGAACAATTTTTTAACTCCAGCATTGATAAGAGTATTGACAATTCACATTGTAGAATATGTGGAAAGAGAGGAGAAACTCTGCAACATATATTAAGTGAATGTGAGAAATTAGCTTCTCACATTCTACACAAGATGCCATGATAAGGTAGGAAAGAAAGTTCATTTGGAACTTGCATTGGGAAAAATGCATTAAGAACACAAGGAAAAATGTTATAAACATAACACAGAGGGAGTGGAAGAGAATTAAGTTAAAGAAACAAGGAGACCAAACAATGGTATAATTTAAAAGAAAGAAAAAGGTTGTACAGCTGTTGATACTCAACTACTCACTGATGGAAGAGTACATGAGAAGGAAAAAGAAAATGTGGAGAAATGCAGGGACTTGCAAAAGGACGTCGGAAGACTGTGGTAACAGGGAAACCTGCAGGTTGTTCCTGTTGTTGCAGGTGTCCTTGGAAGTGTGACAATATAATTTGATAGACCGGTTAAACAATTAGGGATACCATGTGATGTTGGAGCTGTACAAAAAACTGCTTTGTTAGGAGAGACAGAGACAGAGAGGCAGAGGCAGAGGCAGAAAGTCACAGAGAGTTCCTGCTAGCCCTTGGTCATTTGTTGACTCACCCAACAGGAGTAATGACGGCAATTCTAACGGCCAGAACATAAGCTTTTGAAAATGTAATAATAATAGTAATACTAATTTGAAGAAATCTGGAGTTATTTATCTCAGTTGTGATTGGGGCACTTGGGGGGATGTCCAAGGACTGTAGAAACCATCTTGGAAAGGTCCACGCAAAACAGGAAGTAATACAAAAAACTACACTGTTGGGTACGGCAAGGATTCTGAGATAGGTACTCTCAAGTTGAAAGCAGGGAAAGAGGAATCTAAAACCTTTGATAGGTTGTTGCTGTCTTCTTTTAGATGTAATCCGGTTGTAAGATCTATCGTGTATCGTCCAAAATAGAATAGTAATAATAATAATAATAATAATAATAATAATAATAATAATAATAATAATAAATGTCCTGGGTATTGACATTAAACTGCATCCGGTTGTGGAGTTTCGACGTGGGAGAATGAGGTTACCCTTTGCCACAATTACCTCCAGGTCACCCTTGAGCAAGGTGTAGTACCTGTTAGCTCTCCCCGAGGCCATGAAATACCGGGTTGGCGTCCGGCGGGGGCTAGTCTGTCTCATGGGTAGGGGGGACTCTTTAGCCTTGGTTGGCAGCCCTCCTAGAGATGGTGTCTCAATAAAAACACCGGTGGTTGTGTAACCTAAAATCCACAATCCTCTTATGAGTGTAATGTCTTATTCAAATTATGAAGACAACGGCGTGAATGAGACTGGAGCATCAAGTGAAGGTCTCTCGCCCGGCAGGTGCCCCACTGTATGGCAGGGTGGGCCCGGTCGTTATCCAGCGTCTGCCAAAATGAAGTGGAACAAGGAATTGAATGTTGCTGTAATGGAGTGCTATTTCCTGAGTAAACCAACAGATGAAAATGGAAGACCTATACGAGGCTACAGAAGAAGGATGCATAACATCTGGAAGGAGAGAGAATTACCAACATTAACAGAACAAAGGTTATGTGATCAGGCTAGGGCAATACGAAAAAATGAATGGTTCACCACAGTAGAGATGGAAGAAATCCGTAGAAGTTTGGAAGTGGATAGTGATAATGAAGAAGGGAATGATGGAAACAGGCAGTTGCCAGAAATAGAAGTGCAAGAACATGGACAAACGGAAGAGATATCAGTGCAAATCAACAGAACCGACGAACAAGACGAACAGGAAAGTTGTATGATTGAGGAGATAGTTGACATTACGAGAAGTGGCCAAATGTGTGATACAAGAGGACTCAAGAAAGTAAACAGAAAGGTTCTGTCAGAGTGGATAGGTAAAGTAAATAAGATCATCGGGAAAATAAGGACAGAAAACTTAACGGATACAAATAAGTTAATCGGTGCTGTTGCTATCTACATCTCGAAAAAAGTTGGGTTGAAGACTGGTAATTCAAGAAGGAAAACAAAGGAAGAACCTTGGTGGAAAAAGAGGATAAAAGGAACAATCCAAGAACTAAGAAAGCATGTGAATATTTTGCAAAGAAATAAAAGAGGAGAACTCACCAGAAAGGAAAGGTATAAAGAACTGGATAGGAAATATCAAATTAAGAAAAAAGGAGAAAATGTCGTTATTGAAGAGCTGAAGCAAAAACTGCAGGCGAAAGTAGCAAAACTGAAGAGGTATGAACAGAGAGTTAATCAATTTAGAATTAATAGGCTGTTTCAGCAAGACCAGAAAAAAGTATATCAGGAATTTAATGGAATGTCAAAAAGTGAAGGCATAGCACCAGATGCAGAGGAAAGCGAACAATTTTGGTCTAGTATCTGGGGAAACGAGGTACAACACAATAAGGATGCAGGATGGTTGAAGGAATTAAAAGATGAATGTGGGGAAACAAGACAGGATGACATAATGATTGACTGTGTAATGGTATCAGCACAGGCAAAGAAAATACCAAACTGGAAAGCACCTGGACCTGATGGGGTCCAAGGATACTGGATAAAAAAGTTGACATCACTGCATGACAGGATCGCCAAACAAATGAATGAGATGATAAATAGCAGGGTTCCTGTACCTGCCTGGATGACAATGGGCAGAACAGTGTTGTGCCAGAAAGACCCGCAGAAAGGAAATGTGGTTGATAACTATAGACCAATATCTTGCCTACCACTCATGTGGAAACTGATGACAGGAGTCATTGCTGATAGTGTATACAAGATGCTAGAAGAAAGTGATGTTCTACCAACAGAACAAAAAGGATGCAGAAAAAAGAGCAGAGGAACGAAGGACCAACTTTTGATTGACAAGATGATCCTCACTGATTGCAAAAAACGACAAAAGAACCTCGCCATGGCATGGGTGGATTATAAAAAAGCCTATGACATGGTACCCCACTCGTGGATAGTCGAATGTTTGAAAATGGCACAAGTACCACAAAATGTAACAAGTTTTCTTCAGCGATCAATGAGGAATTGGAAAACGGAATTGATGTCATGTGGAGAGTCTCTCGGAACAGTCAACATTAAGAGAGGAATCTTTCAAGGAGACAGTCTTTCTCCACTTATTTTTGTAATTTGTATGATACCTTTGTCAAAAGTATTGCGCAAGGCTAAAGCAGGGTACAGGCTTGGAGACGTGAAAATCAACCATCTTTTATTCATGGATGATTTAAAGATGTTTACTAAGAACAAGAATGAAATTGATAGTCTTGTGTCGACAGTGCAAGTGATAAGTCAGGATATTGGAATGCAGTTTGGGGTAAAGAAGTGTGGCGTTATTATCATGAAACGAGGGAAATTGGTCAAAAGTGAAGATATAACACTAACAAATGGAGAAAGTATTCGGGAGGTTAGTGATGAAGGATACAAATACCTTGGTATTTTAGAGCTTGACAAGATAAAGGAGAAGGAGATGAAAGAATTATTCCGAAAGGAATATTTGCGACGATTCAATCTGATTATGAAATCAAAATTGAACGGTAGGAACAAAATATTTGCAGCAAACACCTGGGCAGTGTCACTTATGAGATACGGAGCAGGCATACTTAGATGGACTAAGAATGAGCTTCAAGAGATCGACAGAAAAACAAGAAAAGTTATGACAATAAACAAGGAACTTCATCCAAGGAGTGACGTTGCAAGGATATACGTTTCAAGAAAGAGGGGTGGAAGAGGTTTGATGAGTTGTGAGAACTGTGTAAAGGGAGAAGAAAATAACCTGAGTTGGTACATAAAGAACAGCAAAGAGATTCTCTTGAGAAAAGTAGGGGAAGTCAGTATAGTTAATACCGAGAAAGCAATGGAACCAAATGATTACAAAAAGTTTAAGAGCCAGGAAATGGAAGAGGAATGGAAACAGAAGGTGATGCATGGACAGTTTTTGAGGGACAAGGAAGGAGTGAATTGGGATAAATCATGGCAATGGCTCGCAAAGGGAGATTTGAAGGGATGTACCGAAGCACTGATATCCAGTGCTCAAGAACAAGCTTTAAGAACGAATTACACAAAGTTCCATATTGATAAGAATGCTGATTCCCCACTGTGCAGAATGTGCAGAGAAAAAGGAGAAACTATTAGTCATCTGGTTAGTGAATGCGGAAAATTAGCTCAAAGAGAGTACAAGAAAAGACATGACAATGTGGCACGATATATTCATTGGCAACTTTGCAACAAAGGAGGCTTGGAAAGAGCTGAGAAATGGTATGAACAGCAACCCGAAGCAGTAATTGAAAATGAGAATTTCAAGCTCCTATGGGATTTCACCATTCAGTGTGATAGATTTATTGAAGCAAGGCGGCCAGATATTGTGTTGGTAGATAAGAGGAACAAAGAAGTAAAAATAATAGATATTGCTGTGCCAGGAGATTCAAGAGTAGCAGAAAAAGAACTTGAAAAGATTGAAAAGTACCAAATGTTGAGAGAAGAAATAGGTCATGTATGGCAAATGAATAAAGTTACGGTGATACCTGTAGTAATTGGAGCATTGGGAGTCATTTCAAACAAGTTTGAAAGATACATGGAGAAAATGGGTGTGAAGATTGAGATGGCAATTATTCAGAAAACGGCACTGCTTGAAACAGGGAGGATACTGCGAAAAGTCTTGTCTCTTTAGAGAAACAGGAGAAGGAACTTTGAGACCCCTGGTGACTTGTTGTTACCCGCTCTCAAAGATAAAAGAACAAAAGAACTTTCCAGACAAACATGTCTGAGATTTACATTAAAAATAATAATAATAATAATAATAATAATGTCCGGGGTTTGACAATAGACTGCATCCGGTTATGGAGGTTCTACGTGGGCGAATGAGGGGGTTGCCTTGGTTGGCAACCCCCCTAGTGATGTTGTCACGATTAGAAACATCCAGGAAGGAAAACTTGGATAACCAATTACTCTATGTTTATGGAAAATAATTTAAAAAAATCATCCCCCATCGCTCCTCTTGAGGGTAAACAAGGAGCGCGTTCCTCAGTGATTGACCAGGCTGGGGTCGAAAAATGTACTACTGGGACAAATTCCTCCAACCCTCAGACCCTAGAGGCTTTACATATGAGAATAATACTTAAATAGGTCCTCTAGATTGCAAAGTTATTAGCCAAATAATACAGGAAAAAAGACACAAGTGGACACGGGAGGAATACAAACGAAGTCACAAAAGCTTTTTACCAGGCACTTGAACAAACATCTAATGAAAATAGCACAACCCATACCTACCAGATATGGAGAAGGATGAATTTTGACAACAGAACCTACATAGATGCAAATAAACTAGCAAATGTTAGGAGAGACATATTAAAAAATAAAAGATTAACGGAAACTGAATTAGAAAGAATAAAGACAGACATTAGGAGAAACCAGCCAAAAATAGACACGGCAGAAAACGAAATCAGTGCAGGCACAGATAATATAGCAAGAGAAGATGATAAGATGACACATAATAGTAAAGGATATGTTACGCATTTTTCTCAATCAGAACAAAACGAAGAAGGGAGAAAAGCATTAGACAGGAAACAACAAATATTAGATAAATGGGAGGAAATAAAATTCGTAGAAAAAAGAAATAGAGTTATGCTACCAAACATCACCAAAGACCGCAAGGCTAAAGAATTGATAAAGGCATCAAATAACGTTCTGTTAATAATAAAGAACAACGTCATGAGCCATTAGATGTAACAGAAATAAATGAACTGATGTACGCAACTGCTACATTTATAACTGAAAACAAAGGTGTCAGATTTAAAAAACAAAGAACATTGGAAAGAGAGGATTGAAAAAGAAATTACTAGAATGAGAGGCGATTTATCGATTCTCGCAGAGTTAACGAAAGATAATGGAATAAGTGAGAGAAAGAAGAAAATCATGAGAAGATACACTATTAAGAAAGAGGAAGACATATATGCTGAGAAAGAAAAGTTAAAGCAGAAGATACAGGCAAAGGCTCAAAGAATAATAAGATTTGAGAAAAGGAATGAACAGTATCGATAAAATAGAAAACAAATCTAATCCCAAAGTATTTTACCGAGAACTAGGGAAAAAACAAATGGAAGTTAATAAGCCGCCACCTTTAAACGAGATTGAAACGTTTTGAAAAACAATTTTTAGAGTATGATAAACATCATAATGAGGTTGCTGAATGAATAAGAGAACACAAGAAGAAATGCATAAAAATTCACCAGAACAAGAATGGAAAAAGATAACTAGGGATGAAGTTACAGAAGCACTTCGAAAGTCAAGTAACTGGAAAATCCTCTGGTGTAGACTAAATACCAAATTTGTGGTTAAAGAATTGCGAATTCCTACACGAAGATCTTGCAAGGTGGTTTAATGAAATAGTAAGAGAGACCCCAAAAAGCCCGACATGGTTAACACAAGGAATGAAATACTTATTGCCTAAAACACAAGAAACAAATAATCCAAAAAACTATAGACCAATTACATGCTTACCAACCACATACAAAATATTAACATCCATTATCGGAGAGAGAACTTACAACCACTTGGAAGAAAACAATTTACTGTCAGCTGAACAGAAAGGATGTAGGAGAGGTTCAAACTTCTTATAAACAGAATGATTCTTGAAGATTGTAAAACTAAGAGAAAGAATTTGAGTACTACCTGGATAGACTTCAGAAAAGCTTTTGACAGTGTTCCTTATAGTTGGATTATTGAAGTAATGCAAATCTATAAAGTTTAACTGGATCTAATCAAATATATGAAACATAGCATGAATACATGGCAAACATCAATCTCTGGTTGCATTGCAACAAATCCTATTAAAATTTAAAATGGAATAATTCAAGGAGATTCATTATCTCCTCTCCTATTCGGCTTATCTCTTGCACCTCTCAGCAAGCTACTAAATCACACAGAATTGGATACGAAAATAACAAGAGGCGATTAAATCACCTGTTCTACATGGATGATCTGAAACTATACTCCAAGAATGAAAATCAGTTAGAAGGACTTTTGAACATAGTAAAGATATTCAGTGACGACATTAAAATGCAATTTGGACTGGAAAAATGTGCCAAAGCATCCTTTAAAAGGGGAATACTGACAAATACTTCAAGCGTAAAGCTAGATGATACAACGATAATTCAAGAACTCGATCAAGAAGGCACATATAAATATTTAGGCATAGAGGAAGGCAATGGTATCANAGAATTTGAGTACTACCTGGATAGACTTCAGAAAAGCTTTTGACAGTGTTCCTTATAGTTGGATTATTGAAGTAATGCAAATCTATAAAGTTTAACTGGATCTAATCAAATATATGAAACATAGCATGAATACATGGCAAACATCAATCTCTGGTTGCATTGCAACAAATCCTATTAAAATTTAAAATGGAATAATTCAAGGAGATTCATTATCTCCTCTCCTATTCGGCTTATCTCTTGCACCTCTCAGCAAGCTACTAAATCACACAGAATTTGGATACGAAAATAACAAGAGACGATAATAAATCACCTATTCTACATGGATGACCTGAAACTATACTCCAAGAATTTTAATCAGTTAGAAGGACTTTTGAACACAGTAAAGATATTTAGTGACGACATTAAAATGCAATTTGGATTGGACAAATGTGCCAAAACATCCTTTAAAAGAGGAATACTGACAAATACATCAAGCGTAAAGCTAGATGCTACAACGATAATTCAAGAACTCGATCAAGAAGGCACATATAAATATTTAGGCATAGAGGAAGGCAGTGTTATCAAACATGCAACAATGAAAGGAAGGGTCAGAAAAGAATACTATCGAAGAATTGTGATGATCCTGAAAAGTGAGCTGAATTCATCAAATAAAATCACTGCCATTAACACTTTGCCAATCCTAGTGGCAACGCACAGTTTCAATGTAATTAATTAACTGACAAATGAAAGAAATCAGAAAAATGGATGCCAAGATGAGAAAGATAATGACAATGCATAGAATGAACCATCCTAAAGCAGATGCAGAAAGGATATATCTGCCAATAAAGGAAGGAGGCAGAGGATTGATTCAATTGGAATGTGCTTACAAAACAAGCACTATAGGTTTAGAAATGTATCTGAAAGAAACAAAAGAAAAGCTGTTGAAACAAGTGTGCAAACATGAAAGGCACAAGAAGCTATATTCGATCTAAAAGGAGACTAATAAGTTTGAGAAGGAAATGGGATTGCAAATGGAGAGTACTGAAAATGAAAAAGCCATGCCAATTACAAAGAAATTGAAATTTCTAAAAGAAACAGTAAAGAAAAAGATTATGTTCAACATGAAAAAGAGATGGAAAGAGAAACCGCTACATGGACAGTACCCAGAGAGAATTGACAGAGCAGATGTTGACAAAGAATTGACACATAAATGGTTACAACGCTCAGGATTGAATGCAGAGACAGAGGGTCTGGTGATAGCTGTACAAGATTAAAGTTTAGCAACACGATACTATAAGCACAAAATTATTAAAAATGGAGCTGACCCGAAATGTAGTTTATGCCATGAATTTTATGAAAGTGTGGAGCACATTGAAATTAGAAGTCCCTAAAGAGTAAACGAAACCGTAGTGCTGCAGATAATTGAAAATACCAAATGCAAAACACAATAGTGCAACGTCTGCTACGAAGAGACAAAGCTCCTCAAATTCACGAAATTTGGGGAAATGTTGAACGAAACTCTGTTGTAAACTCCACCAAAGAACTGTATCATGGTGTGAGAAAATTAACTAAGAAATTCCTTCCGAACATCGATACCATCAAGTCTGATGGTGGGCATGTCCTGTCAGAGGCAAACGATGTAAAAAATCGTTGGAAGGAATACTGCAGTAACCTGCACAAGAAAAATGTATATGTATGTCACCACCCCTCCGTTTCCTATTGTTGATCCTTCTCCTAAAGAAGCCCCACCACTGATTTCTTAGGTTCGAAAGGGTATTAACCATCTGAAATCAAATAAAAGCCCTGGATATGACAACATTCCTTCAGAACTTATAAAGTTCGGTGGTTACTCTATCGTTCAATTTTTTCACAAACTCTGTCTTAGAATATGGCACGAAAAATTCCTGGCCTACAGACTGGGTTTCCTCTTTGTTCTTACCCCTTCCTAAATTCCTAAAAAGGGTGATGTTCAGCAGTGTTGTAACAATAGAACTGTTTCCTTAATCAGTCACCCAAGTAAGATACTGCTTTATACAATCGCGAACAGGATGAAAGAAAGATTGAATACAGGAGGTAAATGAGGTGCAGGCCGGTTTTCGCACAGGCAGAGGGACTAGAAACCAGATATTAAACCTCAAAATGATTATAGAGAAAAACAGAGGATGTAACAAAGACTTATTTTTATGTTTTGTGGACTATCAGAAGGCATTTGATACCGTCGATCACGGAGTTCTATGGTCAAACATGCTATCAATGGGCTTTCCACAACATATAGTTGAATTAATAATGCAATTATATGCCAACCAGAGAGCAGCAGTAAGAACTGCACATGGGTTAACTGAATGGTTTAGTATTGAACAGGGAGTCCGACAAGGCTGTATTTTTTTCTCCTTGCCTCTTTAACGTGTATTCAGAAACAATAATGCGTGATGCACTTGAGGATACGGAAGGTACAGTGACAATCGGTGGCAAATCCATCAATAATCTAAGATATGCAGATGATACTGTTCTCATGGCCGGCAGCATGATCGAACTACGATCTCTTGTCAATAAGGTTAACACTACAAGCGAGTCTGCTGGACTATTCTTAAACGCTAACAAAACTAAAGTAATGAAAATTAAACGTACCAACTTACCAGAATTTTTTAATAACATCGCTGTTAACGGGGAGGCAATAGAAAATGAAAACGAATTCATTTATTTCGGTGCAAAAATTACAGCCACGTATGACGACTCTAGCGAAATTAAGAGAAGGATAAATATAGCCAAAAATGCTATGATGTCTTTGACAGATATTTGGAAAGATTCGCATATATCTTTAAGCACCAAGAAACGATTGCTTGCTTCCCTCGTTTTCTCCATTGAAACATATGGTTCAGAATATTCGGTTGATAAGAAACAGGATCTTAAAAGAATCGAATCTTTTGAAATATTGTGTTATCGTAGGTTACTGAGAGTTAGTTGGCCTGAGAGGAAGACTAATGAGTGGGTCATCCGGAAGATGGACTGTGAGACACGTCTTGTACCTTTGATCACCAAGCGAAATCTTTCTTTCTTTGGTCCTGTTTGCCGTCATGACAATGTTGACAGGGATCTGTTATCAGGCTCTGTATTTGGTAAGCGAGCACGAGGTAGCCCTAAGACACGCTATAGTGATAACATTTCTCAGCTATGTGACGGAAAATTTTTTCCAGAACTATATCGAATGGCGCATAATAGTAATAATAATAATAGTAATAGTAATAGTAGTCATAATTTTTCAAGCTTTCTTTTACGACAGTCCTGGGTATTGACGTTAAACTGCATCCGGCTGTGAAGGTTCGACGTGGGCGAATGAGGTTGCCCTTTGCCACAACTAAAAAGAAATTATTGATGAATTGAAAAAAATCATTGTAGTTAACGAGCGATGCAATTCTTTTTAAAAGGCTGATAGGAAAATTACAAGACTTCAAACTGAGAAAGTGAATTCAGCAATCAGGTTTGTAAGAACTAAAAAAATCACGGAAACGAATAATCTGATTAATGGTGCAAGTGTGTGGGTTGGTGAACAGATGCGATTGAAGAAATTTCAAGCGAGGCAAAATAAGGAACCAAAATGGAAGGGTAGAATCGAAGGAGACATTAAAAGGCTAAATCATGATATTAACTTGCTTGATAGACAATCGAAAGGGGAGCTAGGACCAAAGAAGAAACAAATTTATTGGATGTACAGGAAAGGAACAAAGACCTCAAACAAAGGCTTCTTGCAAAAAGTTAGGACAAATGATAGGAACAAAGAATAACACAATTTAGACAGAATAGGATGTTTAATCTTGATCAGAAAAAGATACACACAGAGTTGAATGAAGGTGGTTCAAGGGCAACAGATGACCCAGATTCTGAAGAAAGCAGAAAGTTTTGGGGTGATATTTGGAGTGTTAAAAAACAACACAACAAGGAAGCCCATTGGCTAAATGATTTAAAGCAAGATATGAATGAAGAGCAACAACTGCAAGACGAATTGATTATAACTGTAGACAAAGTCAAAAATCAGTTAAGGAAAATGCCAAATTGAAAAGATCCAGGGATTCTGGATTAAAAGTCTTACCTACCTTCATGAAAGAATAACTGAGTAATTGAATGACATTGTTACGAGAGTTTGTGATTTGCCTCAGTGGATGACTTATGGTCGTACGGTTTTATGTCAGAAAGATACAGCAAAAGGTAATGCAGTGAAAAATTATAGCCCAATAATTTTTTACCGCTAATGTGGAAATTATTGACTGGCGTGGTAGCTGAAGGAATGTATAAGAAGCTTGATGAAGAAGATCTGTTTCCGGAAGAACAAAAAGGTTATAGACGTAGGAGTAGTGGGACGAAAGATCAATTGTTGATTGACAAAACGGTCTTAAAAGATTGCAGGAAAAGACACACAAATTTGGTTGTGGCGTGGGTGGATAGTAGGAAAGCTTATGCCCCCCATAGCTGGATTATCGAGTGCATGGAAAGGTTTGGTATTCAGATAATGTGAGAAAGTTTTTAAAGAAAAGCATGAGCCAGTGGAATCATTAACGTCGAATGGAGAAAAACTTGTGGATGTAACAGTCAACAGAGGTATCTTTCGAGGGGACAGCTTATCGCCATCACTTTTTGTTTTAAGTATGATACCATTGTCGTGGTTTCTAAGGAAAGTGAAGGCAGGTTATGACTGGGGAAAGAGAGAATTTAGTGTAAATCACTTGCTCTTCATGGATGACCTTAAATTGTACAGTAAGAGAGAAGAACAGATTTATTCACTTGTGCAGACTGTCCATGCATTCACCACAGATATTGGGATGGAATTTGGAATTCGAAAATGTGGTGTGCTCGTATTGAAGATGGGGAAAATAGTTAAATGTGATGGTATAGAACTCCCAAATGGTGAAATTATGAAGGAAGTTGAACAGAACAAATTTACCTACCTCGGAGTAGTTGAACTTGATAAAGTCACAGAAAAAGAGGTGAAGGAGAAAACAATAAAGGAGTACAAAGGGAGGCTCAGATTGATTCTGAAATCCAAACTTAATGGCCGGAACAAAATAACAGCAATCAACACATGGGCAGTCAAAATTTTTAGATATGTGTGGTTAGTTGGAGAAAAACGGTGTACTGAGTATCATGTGGCACAAGCCTCGTTTTCAACCGGAGTAAATTCAAATGTTATTAGAACACAGTATAGTATGTGAAGTGAAACGAATTTATAGTCAAGACTTGATCATCTATTTCCTTCGAGAAAACGATCAGTAAGAAAGCTTATTGTACACGAAGTATTTGTGTATGCATGGATTAGATTCGAGTTGTTAAAATATGCTTCAAATTTTAATTTATCAGTACAGGGATGTACCATAATGCCTCTATTTTCTTTCTCTGTTTTAGTTTTTGCCGGACAACCATGTTGCTACAGGTTCAGATGACGGAGAAGTGAAAGTATTTCATTTCGAAAATGACGCATTGGAACAGGTGTTTAGCACAGAAGATGGCATCCGATCCATAGATCCTTCGAATCCCGATGTATCTTTGGAAAGTACAGAATCTGAGAGCCAAGGTTTAAGACTGCGAAAGATCAATTGCTTAGAAGTTTTTCAGGATAACTTAATTTGGGGTGATGATGGATACAACCTTAAAGTTCTTGACTGGAAAAATGGTAATGTTTTGATTTACTGATAGTTGTTGGTAGATATTTTCTCGGTTAAGCACCCTGGACACCATGTTTGTTTATCTGTTTATTTATTTATTTTTCTTTCTTTCTCTTTCTCTTTCTTTCTTCTTCCTCCCTCTCTTCTTTTCCCTCTCTCTCTCTCTCTCTCTCTCTCTCTCTCTCTCTCCCTCTCTTACATATATATATATATGTAATTTTTTCTTTCTATCTCTCTCTTTCTCTCGTTCTTATGTATATATATATATATATATATATATATATATATGTATATATGTTTGTATGGTTACCTATTTATTTATCTATTTATCTCTTCTTTCGTTCGTACTTTCTTTCTTTCTATCTATATCTATCCATCAATCAATTATCACTGATGCTTAAAATTGTAATGAAAGGGCGCTTATTTGAAGACCCCAATAACCATTATACTTGGGAAAGCAGGAGGACCGTTTGTTGCAGACATCTTGTACCTTGCAAACGAAACCATTCCAAATGGAAAGGCATCCTAAGAGTTGGACAAAATTATCACCGGTTTATTGGGGTATGAGGAAGGTAAATTGAACAGACTGAAGCTAAAAAAGTTATGGAAAGAATTTTGAAATTAAGTAGCTCAGGCTGAAGAGATAACGTTCGACGAGCCTTAACTTTATGCATATTTGTCACCACCACGTGGGAGGGTTGGAAAAAGCGATATGCTTTAGAATCACGTGACCTTTGAAATGTGCTGCCATTTGGTACGAAATTCGTTAATATGTGGGAGGAGAGACACGTGGTAATGCTCAATGACCGCCACTATATTAAATTGCCAGTATTAGTATTTCCTGACAGTAATTTTTACAAAAGTGGATCCAACTATAATTTTTTAATGGGAAGAGTATCACGAAGAGTACCACGAAGAGGCTAATGGTGAAATTCAGAAACCAAACAGACATGTAAACAAGGTCAAAAATTAACAGTTGTATGCAAAACCAAGGCTGAAATGAGAAAGGAAGACTAGAGTCAATAGTTTAATAATGACTGGGGACCATATATATAAATTTATAAGCGGTAGTAGTTAAGTAGTAGACCAACAGCTTATAAGTTCGGCATTTGAGCTGAATTCGCGTTCGAAATACTGAACCCAGCTCATGTATCCGTTGTAAATGCCGGATAACTTTGCTTGTAAATGTTTTGGGAGATAGAATTAGAACAGGAAGGAAGTCACTTAATATAAAAGATTTGAAATCCGCAAAGAAAAAAGTCTTATGAAAAGATAACTCCCTGTACGGGACTTCTATCTTGTTTAAGATGAAAATAGTAAGAAAGGGAAAAAATTACTCTCGGAGGTATGGCAGATTTGTTGACATGCAACATTCCAATAACTTTATCCTGACTGTATTCTGCATATGCTTTTGCACTTTTAATTATAAATAATTGATCTTTTCTATATAAAACCAAAGTTTGGTAGACCTAATGCGATTCCTAGAAATTATCTGCTAGGATGTTTACATGGGAATGGTCTAACTTATATAACTATTCCTGATGTTCTTGAATGTACGTTGTTATAAGTGGCATCCTACTTTTGATTTAAAAGATACTTGAAATAAGAAAATGGAGACTTGGATACAATATGTGTTCATTCGCCCATATCAGAGTGACATTGATGTCTGTCACCGAAAACATCTGCGTAGGATCACAGGCCACAAGTGGCCAGTCTAATATCAAATGAGGCCCTGTGTGTAACACCACCACACTCCCTTCAAAAGTGACTCGATTTAGATTGTCAATGTTCAGACACATACTTCGGATGCCAGAAGACACTTCAGCTCAAAAGCCTTAGAATTTGTTGTAGTGGGATCCAACAAATAGAAGGCCCTGAAATGAAAAAACTTTAAATCTTCTTGGTGTACTAAAAGCAGACCACAGAGATGCATCACTAGGAACGCTAAGAATGCTTTTTGAGGATAAAATTCAGTCGATCCAAATGCAGAAGGACTGAATGGAACTGTAGGACGTTTATACTACTACAGATGCGGTACACAATACATCATCATCATCATCATCATCATCATCATCATCATCATTATCATCACCATCATCAGAGTGACATTGTACAACGATGTCAAAAATTCACAAGAAATCTGGTAGGTCAGTGATTACCCCCTGTACGAACTTTCTTAGAATTAAAAGAAAAGAAAATGAGCCGGTATGAGATTATTTGTTAAAAATTGAAGTAAAAGTGAGCCATTTCTTGTACACGAAGCAACTAGTAAAAAGGTTGGGGCTGAATGATACGATTGTTGAAACTGTAAGATAAAGAAAGAAGTTTGAGATTTTATGGACTCAGTTGAAGCCATTGATGTAGGATATTTATCATGTCCTGAGTCGTAAGCTTTTTCTGAACTAGCACAATGCAGCTATGCGTCCAATCGTAGCCTCAGTGGCATTCGACTTTATTCATTCCTCACCACATAGCAGGAGATAGGTATAGCTCCACCTCTCAAAACAACGCGATCCATGTCACCAATCACGTCCACACTACCAAAGTACAAAATAGCTATGCCTGACGATTGAAAAAGTATCCCTCGAAAACTAGCACAGAAAAACCGTTCGACTCACAACATGATAAATATCTTACATTAAGTTTGAGATGATTGTGGCATGTTCTGAGAAAAGATGGTGACGGGTATATTAAACTTGGATGGAATTTGGAAGTTGAAGGCAGGAGAGGAATAGGGAGACGAAAGCTGAGGTGGAAAGCAGTGATGGAGGAAGAATGTGCTAAGTTGGTTTTGTTTTTGAGGATACACATAAGCATTTCAAGTTACGAAAGTTCACCATATTTTGGAAGGCAAGTCAGTGACCTCTCGAAAGAGATAAACGTCCTGAATTGAATAAAATGATGATGATGAAACGCAAGTTATTTGCAAGCGCTGTTTTACTATTTGTTTCGTTGATTCAACATACCATGAACTGTACAAAGAAGTGCATTTCCAGGTTTTTATCCCACATTTTTGAAGTCCGATGTTTAAAACTGTAACGAGAGGAAGTTGGCTGCTAGATGGTTAACTCCTTGATTTTTATCTTTAAAAATATATGAAAACCAATTGAATTGTATATTACACCATATATATACCCTATTCCGCCGCATATAAGCCGACCCTGTTTAAAAAAGCCCATTGGCTTATACCCGGGTATAGGCCCACTGGGCCTTTATCTGGGAGACTTTCAATTTAGGTTTTAGGGGTAGAGTAAAGAGAGATTCATTTATTCAAACATCTTTTTCTCTTTTACAGATATCTTTAATTACATTTTCCTCTTTTTTAGATAAGTTTCTTGTCCTTTAATGACATATCTACTTGGAACCGCTAAAATATTCCCTCTTTTGTTTTGTCTTTTTCCACAGACAATACCTCTCCCCCCCTAAGTTTAATGCTAAGGAGCAATAACGCGCAACTTCCCTCGGAAAATGTCTAACATTAGTTGCATTTAAAATTTTAACCGCATATTTATCGTGAGAGTTGCCTGGTTCTTGGAGCCATATCAATTCTTCGTTCAACCTAGGTGACCAAATGTCTTTTTATACATGATGACCAGTAATAACACTTTAAAAATTGTTTGGTCAAGTTACAAATGCGCTTGTTCTGGATGTCGATGATTTGTTTGGTAGTGTTCTTGCAGCTGTAATTAATCTTGATGTTGTTTCGGTTAAAGATTTTGTTTGATCAAAACCGGCATATAAACTGAGAAGTGTGAAAAAAATGCCTCCAATTGCTGCCAAGTTCCAGGGTGCATTTTTAGCATCATTGAGACAGAGAATTCTCTTCTTCTTCTCCTTTATGGCTGCTGGTCCCAATTGCAGGTTGAGCCGCTCGTGTCTTCCGCCTCCAGGTTTCTCTTTTTAGGGCCTCTTCCTGATGATGGCCGAAGTAGCTCATATCCTCTTTCACATTATCTCTCCATCGCTTCTTTGATCTTCCTCTCGGCCTCCTTGCTGGTACTATACTTTCCAGAGCCACTTTTATTGTGACAGAAAATAGTTCGATAAAATACTTCAAGTAAAGAACGGTGTTTTATTGTTTGAACAGTATTGACTTTCCGCCCCAGTTTAGTTCAGTTTTGCTGAATGTTGTGAAAAGAAATTTTGGCCAAGCATTTTTGTGGTTTTCCTTTTTTGTAGATTGATGGGAGGTGTTGTTAATTATGACATCTATGCTGAAAGGATTAATGTTTATACCTGTGGGAGAGGGTCTAAAAAGCCCATTTTTGTGCAACTTTTAAAGTGTAAAGCATATTGCCTGCCTTTTAAGACATGTTATTTCGCTATTCATATTTCATTCCTATGTTTATCGTTAATAATTGAAGGTTTTTCGAAAGAAATTGTAGCGTTGTGGTTTGGGGTGCTTCAAAGTGACCATAAAATTCTGAGTTGGAGAGAAATTTTTATTTGGGTAAAAAGTTTTAGGTAGGAGAGTCACAGAAGGCTGTTCGCTCTACTTTTTTCTCATTGTTGTGATAAATGATAAAAATATGATATGATAAAAAATTCACTGTTGTGGCTAAATGATTAAGTCAGCACATTGTCATGCAATAGGTTCGCACTTGGAACCTTGGAAGTACTGCGCGCAATTTGTGCCATCGTTATAGTTGGCATACTACTGAGTTTCTATCTGTGTAATTTCTCTGAGATAGAATTTGGAGAGGGAAGAAGTTCTTAAAGAAGATTAAAAAGTACTAAAGAGGCTTGAAAAAAAAATAAATAAAAATTTTTACAAACTGTAATTGTAAGGGTATATTATAGCTTTGAAGGAAAAAATATAAAGTCAAACTTAATCAAATGTGTAATCATGCAATCATTAAAACAAAAAAATAAAAAAATGAAATCAAATATATAACATAATTTTTATGAATTTGACATTTTGGCTTTTTGAACGCCCCCTTTTTCTTTTCGTTTTTTTTTTTTGAAAACCTTACGTATTTGGAATGCAATGTTACCCAAATGAAAAATAAAGTGAGATTAAGAGTATGATGATAAAAACGGGGTTTTTGGCGTTCCGCAGTGGTTTTGATTTGATGATTTTGGCCAAGTTCAGGATTATTAATATGATGAACTGCGTGGCTGACACAACGCCAACATTTGGCGGACACTTAAGCGGTAAAAAGGTTGACAAGGTTACCTAGCGTCAATTAAAAGTTGTGGCAAACAGAAAAAAAAATTTACTTTTCGACAAAAACATTTATCAAATTAGAAATTTCAATTTTTTTAATGAAAAGGGTAATTTCGGAAAAGTAAAATACACAAACAGTTGTAGATACACGCTTTTGTTTTTATAAGAACCAGTAAAATCCGACTTGAGCCTCGCTGTTCTTATTTTTTTATCGATTTTCAGCCTTATTTGTTCTTATTTTGTTCTTAAGAAATATCTTGTATAAGAACAAAATTTCAACTTCCAGGCTCATTGTTCTTATTTTGCTGTATCTTCGGAATCTAGTATTATATAATTTTTGGGGGGGGTTGGAAAAGTTTACAACGAAAACCCAATTTTTAAGGTGTGCTTTAACGTCTTTACAACATAATAAACTTAAACAAAAGAACTATGTACAATAAGATGTGTATAAAGTAACTGTGCTTTATTTACAGGAACATAATTTCGACACCATCTACATCATTCGGTGAAATATAGTCCTCTGTCTCATCAGAAAAAACAACGTAGTACTCCTTTAGGCTAGTGTTGAAATATTTTATTTCGCCGACAAACCAACCATTATCATAATGGGCCTTGATCTTTCTGCCAAATTGTTCGTCAGTTTTTCGATCCTCTTCCCTGTCTTCTCGGTCTTCCACATTTTCTCTTGGCGACTCTTCCTCCCTT
>RDPX01000065.1:977933-992706 GCA_003991215.1 Morbakka virulenta
TACTACTACTACTACTACTACTACTACTACTACTACTACTACTACTACTTTTAGAACACTTAAACTTTACTCTAAAATTAGGTTGAAATATCGATACAGATATCCAGAGGAGTGTGTTGCAGGAAGGAGGTGATAAGAACCGAGAACCACTAGTTATTTGCTGTAGCCTGCTCCTGTTGTAATGAATTGTATCCCGAGTGAAAAACAAATACTTTTATAGCAAGTTATGGAATTTCATGCTTACTCCTATCTTGATGCCATTTTTTTCTGTGTGTATTGTCACTTAACCAGGCTAGGAATGGAAGTACTGTTGTCACCAGGTCTTGTCATTCAACGACGGTCGTTTATTCAGTGTCCCATTGCTCGCTTGTTGGGAGACCCCAGCTGGAAGACTGTGCCTCTCCTGGCTTGTTGGTCTGGGTGGAATGAAGTTATTTACACATCTGGCGAATAATTTTATAATCATAATAAATGATTATAACAATGTATAATTATTTGATGATTAATTTGATTTCTTAGAGTTCTTGAATACTCGCAACAAAATATTAAATGCCTTTTGGGTCACAGTTAGGAAGAAAAATTCCATTTTTAAGGAGTGATGATGCCTCTTTCCTAGGTGAATGGAATTTGAAATGCATTGATGGACAATTTGGTTTAGTATGGGCTATTATTGTTTTATTTACCCGCTTATCTTTTAGCCATATTACAACTGGCATTTAATATGCCCCATTTTTGTTGCCTTCTCCCCTTTTTCTGGGGCTTAAAGTAGAAGAGTTATTTAGGCCCTCAACCCTTGGATTTTAATGTATTTGGTACCAGGTTTTTGTTCTCCAACAACAGAAATAGCATGTGAAATGCCAGAACAAAGTTTTAAGAATTTATTCTGTTTGTTTATTTTGCATGTTGCAGGGCTCGTTGGGCTCAGGGTTGAAAGGAAAAGAAGTTGAAAATACAGATAAAACCACCAAGTTCATCCAGTTGGCCGAAAGTAATAAACCAGATTTTACTTCTATCCTGAAGGCACGGCGCGCAGAAGATTTACTGAATAGCATTCGCAAGAGGGTCTTAAAATCCTTTCCCGGCAAAAGTGCCTCGTTGCCGGCTTCTTTAAACTACGGTACTTATTTTAATGAATCTGTTGGTTCTGTTACTTCCTTATCACTATCAAATGATATTTCATTTTCCACTAATGGTAAAAATCAGTTATTATTGAAAAGCCAATTTCTTCATGAGGAAATCGACAAAGAGGAAGACAACGTAAAGCAAGACAGTTGTGTACAATCTGAATCAAACGTACTTAAAAAACGTCAAAAAGGAAAAAGTTGGATGAAAGCGACGGGACATTGTGTTTCTGAAGAAGACAGTGAGATCAAATTGGATTTGGAAGACTTGCCCCCAAAAATTCGAACTAGGGCGTATCAGATTAAAGACAAAACTCAAAATTTGATGATATATTCTTTACACAATAAGAAATGCACTTCTACCTCGTAAGGTTGCATTTTACCGTACAACTAATAGGGCATATTAAATTCAGAAAACGCAGAACAGGAGCAACAGAAAAACAACTAAAGAAGTGACTTTGGTGTGGATTTGAATTATACCGTTTTAATGCCGTTGAACTGAAAGAGGTACCTTGTTTGGTAATAACATACCTGTCAACCGCACAAACAAATTTTCTGGTCACCAAACATTCGAACTGGTATTTTGGTAGCCAAGAATATATCAAATAACGCTGAACAGTTCCAAAGTGAAATACATTTTTTTGAGCAAGCAACTGGTCTTTCCTTAGGAGTTGTTTAACTCTAAGCACGTATAAAGACAAGTACTAGCACTCCTTAGTGAAAAGGGCCATCCATTTATTACGTTCACATGAAACTGGCCATTTTTCGACACTCCCCTCTTGTTCGCAGGCAAGTACCCCCCATGCGAACGTACGTTATGCTTTTTTTGACCGTCGTTGGTAGTTTCAATTTCAAAAAATAACTTTAAAATGATGTCACTGATTCTTCTTTTATAGAAGCTCGCGTGCTTAAATTCGAAAAGTAAAAAATATGGACGCCAGGCTATTGTCAGAAATGAATGCAGTTATTATTAGATACAAGCCAAATACAAACGAAAGTTATTCCATATAATCAAACAATAAATGTGTAAAAACAGATAAGAATAATTACACCTGCACACCTGTCTTTTGCTGTCACTATGTGAAAACTGTAAGCAAAAATTTTTTCAATGTGAACGTTCTCGCCTTGTGAACCCCACTCCCTCCCCTTTTAGGACACTCCCTCCCCCCTCAGTGGGAACGAAATAAATGGATGACCCCAAAAGCCTTCAGTTTTTGACAAAACGAATGGGTTAATAAGTAAACATTGGTATTATCTGGTCACTGACACATAGTTCTTACACATTTTTTTACAAGTGCTAGACAATGAAGTCAGTGATTTGAACGAAAACAAGATTCAAATTTCCAGAGTTACGCACTTTTTTCTCTTTTTTTTCTTTTTTTTTTCTCCTTTTTTTTCTTTTTTTTTTAGTTTTAACGCGATTTTTCCCCAGCAATTGTTTGCAAAGTTCCAAATTCTCCTCGAGAGCTCAGGGAATCGAACCCGGAACTCTTGGTTACTGTGCAGTTGCACTAACCATTAAGCCACGGCTCCTGTTACGTACTTTTTTTTAGCTTCTTTAATTTCATGACTTCCAGTTCTTGTTGCTATTCAACCGGTGTCCTTTGAACCAGTTGATGATTTTGAAAAGTGTTCATCATGTCCAGTAGCAGATAATGAACGTGTATCTTATTTGCACGCAATATGTCAACTCTGTTTGTTTTTATTTTCATTTGTTTAACACCTAAGTCTTTGATTAAGTAACAGTAACATTTCCCGTACCATATAGTAGGGAAAGAGCGTCCATAGCTCAAATGCACGACAGACATGTCGTTTTACTGGCAATTTGGCAACGTGAAGTAAAGCCAGTATTAAAGGAGGGGCAATAGAGTAGATATATGAGGAGCCGTGGCTTAATGGTTAGTGCAACTGCATAGTAACCAAGAGTTCGGGGTTCGATTCCCCGAGCTGTCGAGGAGAATTTGGAACTTTACAAAGAAAAAAAGCCATTGATTGGCGTCAGGAAAAGCATCTGGTCAAGAAATTCCTCACTGCCAAATCAAAGTCCCTTTGAAGGGCACCGTCTGAGCCCCAATTGCTGGGGGGAAATGAGTAGATGTATACTAATAACAGTAGATTAAAACTAAACGCAAGGTCTTACTATATTACTATCATAACACTGGTCTTACTTTACTCGAAAGCTTTTTTGCTTGCACCTGTTTTTATCAAGAATATGATATATGAATATAATGAGAAAACACAGATCGAACTATGGGGTTTTTGGCGAAGAAATGTCAGGGGGTAACAGTCACTTTTATGTTCACATGTATTTCTATGACTGATTTCCCTGAAAAGTTGAAAACCTTAAAGAAATTCGTTTTGGTTACAAAGCAGATGATGAAAACGGGAATTGAATAGCTTTTTATAATCCTAAGTAGACTTGGTCCAGCGATTTGATCTAGATATGTGCCAGTGAAAGATATTTGACTGAAGTGAGCGTGATTTTTTGTTAACTTTTGTTATTTAAAGAAGCTATTTTTACAACTCAAGGTTAAAATAAATCAAGAATAGTTTTACTTCTCAATTTCTTTTGTCGCCCCGATTGGAATCAGCAGGTGACAGCTGATATTTGACTTATTTGTCACTTTGTCTCAGATATTCGCCTCCTTACTGGAGAAGGGGGCTGGTTTTACAGGATGCTTGCATTTTGTTTGAAAAGATGTGCGGAATAAAATTCTTCATGTGAATCACTGGATCAATCAATCAATACTTGGAGGGCAAAACAATATTCTCTTTACTTCCAGACTGTAATCAATTGTTTAGACCTGTTGCATTTTTCAAAAGTAGAAGTTCGACTTCAGATAGACTGACTGATGTGTTTGTAGGTCCCAAGCCCTTGAACTAAGTTTAAAAGTGACGTCAGCTTTATCTTGACAGTGAAATTGACAGTGATGGGCCAAATGCGGTGCTACAAAAGACAATATAGTTCTCACACGTTTTATGGTGTCATTTAGTATGCACACACTCGCCAATTACAGCGGAGATTGTTAGAGGTTAGGAGTTGGTGCCTAACAGGTAAAATAGTTGCATGTATACAGCACCAAACGTTTCCCATTTTCTTCCCTTCAATCGTTGAAAAAACAGTATTTATTCTTATTGAATCCAAGCCAGTTGGAGAATTTTCATGGCATCTATTGTGATAATAATGTTACTATAGAATTTTTTGGAATAAACCCCTCTCCAAATTCTCTTTCAAATAAGCTCACTATTTTAGCATGTGGAATTTACCTGAGATTTAACAGCAGCGTTACTTTAAAAGGACCCCGAGTCACAGAGTATGTTATTATCTGTAGCTGCAGAAAGAATCCCATTCAGTTTTCATATTTTCGAAGATTCTACGACTACATTTTTATAATAGTAGTTTACTTTAAAAGTTTACTTGTGGATGTAAAAATGCCATGGTACAATAGAAACAAAAGTCCATCTCGCGAGGATACTGCTAATTAGTCCTTGTAATTTGATTTCCACTGGATATATGAATTTGAAGAACCCAATTGAAATAAGTAACCCTCGACACTGAAGTGGCTTCCAAGTTTCTAGGTGACAGAAGTGAAAAAAAGAACTTGAAATGAATTTATTATTATAAGAATATTTTCGGGATTTTTACATATTTTAAAAAATTTTACTTTAAAAAATATTTTACATTTTTAAAATTTTTACAGCGTTTAAAAGTGTTCCTTTTTCAGAAAAGTTTCCTTAAAAATGGACAGACTTGATAACACAATGAACACCAAATAAAGTTAATTTTTTTGTACGAATAATTCCATTTAATTAGTGTTGATTACTTTATATTCATTTCTGTACATGNGAGCTGTCGAGGAGAATTTGGAACTTTACAAAGAAAAAAAGCCATTGATTGGCGTCAGGAAAAGCATCTGGTCAAGAAATTCCTCACTGCCAAATCAAAGTCCCTTTGAAGGGCACCGTCTGAGCCCCAATTGCTGGGGGGAAATGAGTAGATGTATACTAATAACAGTAGATTAAAACTAAACGCAAGGTCTTACTATATTACTATCATAACACTGGTCTTACTTTACTCGAAAGCTTTTTTGCTTGCACCTGTTTTTATCAAGAATATGATATATGAATATAATGAGAAAACACAGATCGAACTATGGGGTTTTTGGCGAAGAAATGTCAGGGGGTAACAGTCACTTTTATGTTCACATGTATTTCTATGACTGATTTCCCTGAAAAGTTGAAAACCTTAAAGAAATTCGTTTTGGTTACAAAGCAGATGATGAAAACGGGAATTGAATAGCTTTTTATAATCCTAAGTAGACTTGGTCCAGCGATTTGATCTAGATATGTGCCAGTGAAAGATATTTGACTGAAGTGAGCGTGATTTTTTGTTGCCCCGATTGGAATCAGCAGGTGACAGCTGATATTTGACTTATTTGTCACTTTGTCTCAGATATTCGCCTCCTTACTGGAGAAGGGGGCTGGTTTTACAGGATGCTTGCATTTTGTTTGAAAAGATGTGCGGAATAAAATTCTTCATGTGAATCACTGGATCAATCAATCAATACTTGGAGGGCAAAACAATATTCTCTTTACTTCCAGACTGTAATCAATTGTTTAGACCTGTTGCATTTTTCAAAAGTAGAAGTTCGACTTCAGATAGACTGACTGATGTGTTTGTAGGTCCCAAGCCCTTGAACTAAGTTTAAAAGTGACGTCAGCTTTATCTTGACAGTGAAATTGACAGTGATGGGCCAAATGCGGTGCTACAAAAGACAATATAGTTCTCACACGTTTTATGGTGTCATTTAGTATGCACACACTCGCCAATTACAGCGGAGATTGTTAGAGGTTAGGAGTTGGTGCCTAACAGGTAAAATAGTTGCATGTATACAGCACCAAACGTTTCCCATTTTCTTCCCTTCAATCGTTGAAAAAACAGTATTTATTCTTATTGAATCCAAGCCAGTTGGAGAATTTTCATGGCATCTATTGTGATAATAATGTTACTATAGAATTTTTTGGAATAAACCCCTCTCCAAATTCTCTTTCAAATAAGCTCACTATTTTAGCATGTGGAATTTACCTGAGATTTAACAGCAGCGTTACTTTAAAAGGACCCCGAGTCACAGAGTATGTTATTATCTGTAGCTGCAGAAAGAATCCCATTCAGTTTTCATATTTTCGAAGATTCTACGACTACATTTTTATAATAGTAGTTTACTTTAAAAGTTTACTTGTGGATGTAAAAATGCCATGGTACAATAGAAACAAAAGTCCATCTCGCGAGGATACTGCTAATTAGTCCTTGTAATTTGATTTCCACTGGATATATGAATTTGAAGAACCCAATTGAAATAAGTAACCCTCGACACTGAAGTGGCTTCCAAGTTTCTAGGTGACAGAAGTGAAAAAAAGAACTTGAAATGAATTTATTATTATAAGAATATTTTCGGGATTTTTACATATTTTAAAAAATTTTACTTTAAAAAATATTTTACATTTTTAAAATTTTTACAGCGTTTAAAAGTGTTCCTTTTTCAGAAAAGTTTCCTTAAAAATGGACAGACTTGATAACACAATGAACACCAAATAAAGTTAATTTTTTTGTACGAATAATTCCATTTAATTAGTGTTGATTACTTTATATTCATTTCTGTACATGCTGGGTTTTTTCTTATGATTTTTGCCATATCTGTTGTGTCAAAATCACGGGTTGGATGGGGAGAGGAGGGGGGAAGCTAGCAGGAAAGAAATTCTGTTTACAAGACGAATGCTTTTCTTGCCACATTCGTAAATATTTGCCACTTTTTTTACAATTTTGGGATCTTTTTCACGCTCGGAAAAGAATACAAATAGACGGACAGGCTGGAGGACAGCATGATGATATATAGTATATATATATATAAGGTTACTATATCTTTCTTACTTATGTTTGACTCGAAATTGATGGATCATTTTGTTGGTTGTGTCAAGGACTTAGTTTAGTGCCAAATATATCTCCTTTGTATAGTTTCCTTGCAATTTCAGTTTTATTGTAATTTATTCTTTCCTTTTTAGACCGAGATTTGTAGCATAGCATATTTGTAGCATGTAAGATATGGGTCTTCCTGACCAAATTTAGCAATAGCTTTGTTCGCAATATATCTTTTTTTAAAAAGTGTTCGTAATTTGAATTTTTTAACGAGTTGTTTGTACGAGATATTTTTACGATTTATTTGTAAGACAACTTTTTTTACGAACAGTTCTTTTTTCCCCATTCCTGCGACCGAATCTTATAAGTCAAATACATTTCTAGGAACTAAACACCCTTGTCGTCGCCTCACGAGCTTTGCAAAATACAACTGAGCAGAGAGCCGCCCTGTGGATTCCCTCGCACTGCAACGTCTAGGGCAACGAGGAGGCTGACAAACTGGTTTTGACATCATCAGCAAATCTAAATTTAAATATGTTAACCACAATTGTAATACTTTAGCAAACAAATCAAATATAAAGCTTCTAAAACTTAGATCTAAGGCTGATCGTAAAGCTTCTTCATACCAGGGAGCAATGGTGTTCAACAACTTCCCTCACAATGCTCGATCTGAAATTTATTTTTGTAATTTTAAGACATGAAATATACATCTCTTAACCGTTCCTACCGTTGAAACTTTTTTGGCTTACACTTTTTAAAGTCGCAGTTGTAGTCGTATTCAAGCTTTAATTTTTCACTTTGCCAACCTATCAGTTCATGGTCCAGGGAGATTCCGAGGTATTTGTACAGGGGACCGAGGATCAACTAGCTTCCAAGAAATAATTGAGACAGACAGTTACTTTCTTGCTCTCCTTCGCTAATACCCCAGAGCCTCTGAATCCAAGTTTAATTTCTAACTCGACTTGTAATTCTCTTATTAATGCCTTTAAGGTCGATTTTTATGTAAAGTGTTTATATTTTTATTCAAACTATATGTTTTACAGATCCTACATTGATACCAGAATTTGTAAACACATTTCTGACGTAGTCAACCTGTTAATATGTAATATTAAAAGTAATACTCCACCTCATCATCTGGGATCCTGTCGCTATTCATGGCATTAAGATTAACCGTATAGGCCCGGCAGTAAACATATAAGTCTCTGCTTTTCTTCTGGAGAACTCTCTTTTGAAGACCAGTAACACGACTAGATAAATTTGCTATTCCATCATGGCATTGGCATTTCCATCAACTAATGTCAACTTGTATTCTTAATAGCACATCTTGACAAAACAAAAATTCTGTCACTTGTGGTGTAGGCGTTTTACAGAAGCTTAAACATGTTTCTTTACTTCTGAATTCCTGGTTCACGATTCTAAAACATATACTTATTTGCGCATTGCTGGAGGCATCTGACGTTTCATGCATGATAATTTCATACTAGTCAGAAAGTTTTACTTTAATTGTCAAAGTTTGAAAGACTGCATAGCCATGGTTAAAGGTTTTATTAGGAGTGCCTGGTGACAGCTATTTGAACTATTTCTCTCTGTTCAACCCATGATTTCAATTCAGTTATATCATTCTTTCTTTCCTGAAGCAATATTTCCGAGTTTGATTTTGTTTACATGGCCTCATATTGCTAATCCTTGACAAAGTTTCTAATGCTAGTGCAAATTTTTGCTAAAGCTACTCGGTTTTAATTCATTTGCCTTATTTTACCTGAAGCAAACAAACTTGATACTGTTTAGTTAAAGGTCAATATTGCTCACCTTGCTCACCTTGCTCCGCTGTATCCTGACCCGGTAGCGGGTTTCTGCCTTATCTTCCGCTCGACCAGACTCCGCCACCTGCTCCTGTCGCTAGTGTCCTCTCTCTCTCTCCAGATCAAGCCAGCGAAAGGTTAATATTGCAGAAGTAAAATTCGTGTTTTTCATGATTGAAAAACCTCATTTTTGGAAATGTTGGAAATGTAATATTTTTTTAATTTTTAACTTTTAGCTTTGTCATACATGACCCAGACTGTTAACAATTTGTGCATATGTTCGTTGATTTGTGTATCTTGTGTTAATATTTGTACTTGCCTACTTTCTTAAATGATTAGATCTCGTTTGGCCCTTTGCTTCCTTTGACAATTATTCTTCAAGAAGCATGATCTTTGACTTGAGTATCGACACCTTTTGGGTAAAGTCCAGTGTCACTTCGAATTTGGTTTTCTATCGTTTTTTATGTCTTCCTCTTGGTCTTTGATTTTCAAATTCTCCCTTTTAACCTGCAAGCAAAGCACTATTTTCTGACTTCCTTGGCCAAACCAAGAAAGATGTCTGTCACCGATATAGCCGATGATGGATTTTTGAGTTCCACTGGTGTCACGGCAATTCTAAATCCTGATATTGTCTATTAAAGTCACCCCAATCAAAGACCTGACGCACTTCATTTTAAAGACCAGACTTTCTTATGAAATAGCCATAAAGTCCATGCGTAACAAGTGTAAATATTCTTTCTATATGAATAAATATATAATTAAAGATTATGAAAATTTTATTGGATAAAGTAAGAACTTTAAATAGTGGTAGTTTTTTTAAGAAATGCTTCTTTCAAAGCCATTTTGTTGGGTCTTATGGGCATTATACAATTACAAAATGCCTGCCGGAATTTGTGGGGCGAATTTTCCAGACTCTCCAAAGCTGGGAAAGGATATTTGTAAGATTTGGAGCTGGCTGTTAACTTCAAACTGGATGTCAAACCGGAATCCAAGAGTATATTTTGCCATCATGAAAATATGCCCAAAAGGGTCAACTGTGGTTATGCTTTGAAAACCACCACTTTCGATGCAGGTAAAGTCGAAAATTCGAGTATGTGGCAACTATTCAGCGACAGTAGACTCGCAGCTAGAAACTTAATTACAACCTAATGGAACTAATACGAGAATTGGAAGCAGGTTACAGAGTATCAAGGGCCGAAACCAGACAAGCCGACCACCAACAAATTTGACCTGCGTCCAGTGCGGCAAGGATTGACACCCTCGATTACATCTTTACGGACAAATGCAACGTTGCTTCAAAATCAACACCGCACGGCTCCGTAATTTCATGCGACTGACGGATGCCGCCATACAGAGTTACTAAATCGATTAGGTGGATGCTTATAACCGGATTAACTTGCACCTTAATGTCAGTGATGACTTGCACTAAGTACACACCGAGGGGTATTCTTATAGTTACGATTACCTTTTGTGACCAAATCTGCTCACTGATATTTTCAAAATATTACGGAGCAGTTGACAAGCGACATCAGGCGTTGCTCTGTATTTGGACGAGTTCTGTAGCAAATGGGCGAGAAGACAACAAGTCAACGCAAAAGTACTTATATATTTGAAAATATACATGTACCTAATGCTAATTCCACATGACTTAATAGTTTATTTATCCTTCGATTAGGATGTCAAAACATAGAAAGCTGAAAAATAACGAATTAAAAAAATTAAAGAAGACTTCTGGCTGTGAATTCTGTTGAATTACTACAGTTACGTGTATTTTTAGTTATATTTATATAAGTCAACCAAAATCTGTTCTAAACATAATACTGCACTATTACGTCATTATTTCAAGACAAGGTCTCGTCACTTCTAAATTCCAAAAAAGTAATAAAACAATATTAAAACTTTTTTTTAAATTAAGGACGTTTATTTACTATAAAGTAATCTCCTTGACCGTACAAGTTCTCGGTAGTACAGTGATGAGTATCCCCACCTGTCACAGAGGAGACCAGGGTATGATTCCCCGCCGGGGAGGACTTTCTTTTTTGTTTTGTTTTTAATCTTATTTTTCAGTCGATGTGTTGCCATAGCATTTTTATTTAAAGTTCTAACATTATCTATCGTAAAATTACCAAAGTTTAAATTTCCTATAATTTCTATACCACACCCTAAGTGTCAAGGTAGTTGCATCTCTTTGAACTGAAATGGTCAACCATCACATTTCTAGTCGAGCAATACTTTACAATTGTCTTGATAGTCTTTTGCACTTTTTTACCAGAGCAGCGCCAAGTACTTCTGCTAGTATATATATATATATATATCATCATATTCGGTTTAACGTCCGTTTTGCGTGCTAGCATGTGTTGGACACTTTCTTGAAATCGACTTCCAAGTTATCCTATCCTTCACCATGTCTCTGCTGACACCTTTTTGTTTAATATCCATATATATATTTGTTGTGGTGTGGATTGTTTATGTATGGATTGTCCCATTATTGTCATTTAATCAGCCAATTCCATCTTTGGCTAAAGTTTTCTGAGTGTTTCACCCTTATATTATATATATACTCATTTCTATTAGTTTCAGTTTCAACTAAAGATTGCTTGAGAGAGCATGAAACTCCAGTTATTGAAAAGCTTTGCATTTTTTCATTGGTTACCTTCATATTATCTTATATGTTAGATATTATATGTATATATATATATATATATATATATGAGAACATAAAAAGCAATGAGCAACCAACAGAACTTGATTTTAAAAAGTTTAAAATGTTTATTTAGTAAATTTGTGTGGACTGATCAGTTCTATTTCTTAAGCATTTCTCTATAAAATTGCCAATTACGCTAATAGATCACAAAAACACGTCAATGCGAAAAGACCCTAAAATTAGTGACTATGATACCTATTATTTGTTTAATAAAGAAATACTATATAATATGGCTGCGAAACATGGACGCTTACCAAAATATTAGAAAAGGAATTGAATGGCTGCTATACAAGAATACTAAGATCAGCTCTTGATATAGCTGGAAAGATCACATCCGTAATGAAGATCTTTACGGTCACCTTCAAAAAGTAACCGACAAAATCAGAACTAGAAGGTTGAGACTTGTAGGACATCTTAAGAGACATCCTGAAGAAGTGGCACANAATACTATATATTATGGCTGCGAAACATGGACGCTTACCAAAATATTAGAAAAGGAATTGAATGGCTGCTATACAAGAATACTAAGATCAGCTCTTGAAATAGCTGGAAAGATCACATCCGTAATGAAGATCTTTACGGTCACCTTCAAAAAGTAACCGACAAAATCAGAACTAGAAGGTTGAGACTTGTAGGACATCTTAAGAGACATCCTGAAGAAGTGGCACACAATTTGGCATTTTGGTTACCAACACAGGGAAAGAGAAATAGGGGGGCTCCAACAACAACATTTGTACAACTGCATGAGAAGGATACGGGACTGATGGTCGAAGAGATGGGAAATCAAATGATGGACAGGGATATTTGGCGGATGATGGTAGGTCGAGGCACTTTGGCCTCGACCTAGATAGATAGATAGATAGATAGATAGATAGATAGATAGATAGATAGATAGATAGATAGAAATAAATTCTAGATATTATTATTATTAAAATTATAAAATCATTGTTGCGAAGAAGTCACCTGAAGGGAGTGACTAATTTGAAATAGGTGATCCTTTTCCATTCTTTTCAATCATGCATTGCCCTCCCCTTAAGTCCTTGTGGTGTGTAGCTGATGTTTTGACCCAGAACTTTCCTTTCTCTAATATCAGAGAATCAAAGTCACTTTTGGAAAATAGCTACTTTTTATCAACTATAACAACTATAACAATTTTTAAGTTAGAAGATAGAGAGTGTTACAATCGAATGGCAAAGTCTCTAACTCAAAATTATTTCCAGAATAAACATTTATCTTTATATATCTTTATATCTCTTTATATATCTTTATATATATCTGATCTCCAATATTTAGATCGCCTGTAGCTTCAGGGAAGCACTCCACCTTCTTGTGTCCTTTCCACCTTTTTTCTTCTCTTCCACATTCCCATTGTCTATACATTCTTTAATTCACTGCAGGGTGCATATCGCCCTTTCCAGAAAATGTCTACCCTGTCCTTTTTAACTCACGCTTCTTCCTTTGGGATTCTTTTAATTCTCTTAATTTGTTACGTGATTCACATCGATTTTTTTTCATAATTTCTGCAGTTTTGATGTTGTTTGTTTGTTCAAGATTCAGTTACACTTGGCGACAGTCATCTCTACAGCTTTATATGCAAGCGAAACTTGGAAAAATACAAAGAAGTTGGAGCGAAAGCTTGGGTCTTTCATCAGCGGAACCTGGGAAGGATTTTTGGGATCACATGGTGGGACAGGATAACGTACGAGGAAGCTTTTAGACGGACAGAAATAACCGCATAAGATGGTTGAACAAAGGAGATGGGTGTTGGCAGGGCATGTGCTGAGACTACAATCTGGTCGGCCTGCTAGACCTGCTCTGGAAACCCGTAGTCGGAAGGAGGAAGCGCGGCAGACCAATACGCACGTGGCAAGCAACCGTCAAAGAAGACCCAAAAGCCAATGGATTCTCCGTCCGGAATCCTCAAACCCTGACCGAGGATTAAGTCTGCAGGCGATGTCCTGCACAGAACAGGATGGCCTGAGGTAGGGTAAGGAATTGTTCACATACTACATAATCAAGGAGGGGAGGGGATCATCAAAATTGATGACCTAAGCAAAAAAGTATATAAAATAATTAGTGGCGTATTTTGTTTTCTTTTGCTCTTTTTGCTAATCGCTTTCATACATATATTGGAAAAATCGAATAGAAATTTAAAGATTATTGACAGTTCTTTTGCGTTTTTTGTCTTCGTTGTTGTTGTTAAATTGTAAATCATAAATTTGAATAGCGCTTGAATAGCCCAAGGGGTAGATCGTAGGGTACTTTTTCGGAGGGTCCTCCAATCACTGATAATTTGATTAAGGGGTAGGTAGATAAGTAAGTAGTAAGATAAGTAAGCCACTAAAAAAATACACAAAAAATGTATAAAGCTGAAAGCTAAAAACCTAGTACATGATGTCATCAGAAATAGTTAAAAAATAAGAGTAAACAGAAAGAAAAAAGAACAAAACATACAAGCGGGACGGTATTCTGGAGAAACGGCGGCAGGGGCAGCATAATACAGATCGTGAAGACCATATTTTCATTATGGGCCCTTGTGACGATGACGTAACTGTGGTAGGGGGTCACCAAATGATAACGATTGATTGTAAGGGGGAGGGGGAGTATAAAATACGCCAAAGTTGATAGGGTAACATGTGAACTCTCCCTGAGGATGCAGTTTGACCAGATTACATTCTCAACTTGTTTTCAACTTCATACATTGTTGTTCGTTCCCAGACTCTCGTTGCCAAGAAGAAATGGGAAGCGGGAAAACAACAAATGTTGAGAAATGGCTATGTGAAGTTTCACCTGATTTGTTAACTAAAACTGGGAGATAATGTCAGACTTATCAGATTTTGAAGACGAGGAGGGAGTTGATGAACCCAATCTAGATGAAGAAGAAAGGGACGACGAAGGAGATACAGGAGTAGTACGTATAATATTTCTTCGACTTAAGCTGAAGATCATAACTTTGGCCTCGTAAATGAACACACAAATATATAATCATAAATCGTCGATATAGCTCTTTAGAATCTTGCCACCCAAACTCTCCTTTATTACTTCTCCACTCTTCCTCGTTCTCTTTCTCTCTCTCTCTCTCTCTCTCTCTCTCTCTCTCTCTCTCTCTCTCTCTCTCTCTCTCTCTCTCTTTCTCTCCCCCTTTCCCTCTCTCCCCCCCCCCTCCCTCCCTCTCTGTCTCTCTCTCTCTGTCTCTGTCTCTCTCCCCTCCTCTCCCTTTTTTTTTATTTTC
>RDPX01000065.1:1007393-1027612 GCA_003991215.1 Morbakka virulenta
TTACGAGTGGAACTGTTAAGATTTGCAAAACCTTCCTTAAGTTCCAATTAAAATATTTTTTGTATCTTGAAGTCAGATATAACCTGAAATGCATCCTGTAGGCCAGTTAGTATTTACTCGTAATTCATGAATCGTCAATTTGTAACTTGTAACTCTCAAAGCATAGGAAGTCTTTGAGCCCAATGTAGTTTGAATCGGTAATCAGTTTTCTTCTAATATGATACTTTTTATGTAGGAGTAATCTTGTCTCAGTGTTTGAAACCGATTACTTTTTTGAATTGTATAAATGCTACAGTAAAATGAAATATATATATATGAAGCTTACTTACTTACTTACTTATCTGTGCTGAAAATTATTTTTTGAAGGTTACAGTTACCAATTTTTGCACAGCAAGTCTTCGTGGGCAGCAAACTGCATGGGTCAGGGGAATGTATTTGGAAGGAGACTGTACTGAAAAACAGTGTGTTAAGTTACACACCTTTGGCTACAAAACTTTAAGCCTTACCTTATATTTCAATATAGGTTGATTTGATAAAATCTAAATACGTAAATTTTTGAAAAATAGATCGTTTACAAATAATACAAAATTTGCAATTTATGCACCAATGAAATAAGTGAAGAACGAAACGTACTGCGTGTCAGATCTACCTCGGGATTCTCTTTATTTCTGGGAAATATGGTTTAACTTATTATGAAATAACAGTAATTATAATTACCTGATATTCTTTACAATGCAAGATTTCCATCTGCTCGGTTGAATAATAACCATATAATCTTCCTAATAGTTATAATAATTATTATAATAATTATGACACTTATAATAATATATGATAATGATGACCGCATTTAGACTCAGCAGTCATTGAAACTATGATAGAGAAGTAAAGAGGAGAGTGCAGGCCGGTTGGGATATTTAGAGGAAGGTAACAGGAGTACTTTGCGATAGGAAATATTACCACGGATGAAGGGGAAAGTTTACAAGGTGGCAGTGTGCACAGCTCTATTATATGATCTGGAAACTGTTGCTACCACCCAGCAGCAAGAAGCGGATCTAGAAGTGGGTGAAATGCGCATGATGAGGTGGTCATAAGGTGTGACGCGACTAGACAGAATTCCTAACGGCCACATTCGAGAAATATCCCATATCAGGACACTTAGAGACAAGATGAGGGAGTCAAGACTTCGCTGGTACGGGCACATAGCAAGACGTGATGCAGATTATGTAGGAAGGAGGATACTGAGTTATGAAGTATCCGGCGGAAAGAGAAGAGGGAGGCCGAGAAAAAGATGGAAGAACGTGATTGACAGTCATTTGGAGGCTGTTGGTGCGAGGGATGCTGATGTGACAAATAGAGCAGGCTGCAGACGGCTGATCCACTGTGCTGACCCCTAACGGGATATAGCCGAAAGACAAAAAAAAAAGAAGAAGTCATTAGGGCTACATCGTGTCGTATTTATCTCGGTATTTTATTTACTGTGAACATTAACACTTCTGATTGATTGGCACTTGCTACAATGTGGATGCCTGCAATCATGCCCGTAGTTATGCAAGTTTAAACAGGAATCATAATAAAAAGAATTGGAGTAATGTATGAAAATATATTACATAACATAGCTATATAAGTACTTGTAGTATTGTTTTTTGTATAGATTTAGATTTGAAACTTTAATTAAAATCTACTACTTTGGTTTAATTAATTACAGTGAGGAAACCTTTTTTTCTTTTGGCAGGTAATGAAATTATTGAAATAAAAGGGATGGATCCAAAGAAACTAACAAGATTACAAGTCATAGAGCTTCGCGAAAATAAACTTCAAAATACCAAAGGACTTTTAATGCCAAACCTTACGAAGTTATACTTGGTAAGGACTAGTCCACAATTGTTAATGATTGGGCCCTTGCTATTTTGTTTTCTTTTATGCTGTGACAAATTATATTAGGTGTATGGGCGTCAAATGCACTTTGTCTTTGCGAGTTTAGAGCAAGTTCGAAAAGTTTCCATATAAAGTACATTTTAACGATTTTTTTTTTCACTAAAGTATTACTTTAATTTGTTGGCAAAACTGACAGGAGACCGCGTCAGTTCACTCATGATAAAAATGCTGGTGTTAATTTACCATAGAATTAAGTTGTTACATCCCATTGTAGTTCTTAAACTGACCAAACTTGAATGCACAGTAAGTAGAAGAATTTTCTTCTTCTTTGTCTTTCAGCTGTTTCATTTCAGGGCTCGATCCATACCATCCTCTCTTTGTACTCCAGTTCCTTCCATATCCTCTTGTGCTGCTTCCGCTTTTTGGTCATCCTATTTTTCTTCATCGTGGTATTTCAATCACCAACAACCTTTTCCCAATGTAGTCTGCTTCTCTCCTGGTTAGGTGGCCGTACTGCCCGAGTCTCATCTCCCTTAGTTTCCTTCCAAGCTGTCTGACATGTGCTGTCTCTCGTATGCGTCAGTTGCGAATTCCTTCTAGTCTTGTGACACCCAGGGACCATCGAAGCACCTTCAGCTTAGATTACTCCATTTCAGCTTCCTGCTTCTCTGAGATAGGTATAGTTTCTAGTCCCTATAGGATTGCAGGCCAACAATCCCATGTATATTAATCACTACTATTTGTTGGTTACCTTTACGAAATATTTTCATGTTTACCTAAGTTGCACCAGGTATTGTTACCCGAGAAATTTAATTGTCTTTTATCTTCTGTTGTATTTTTTCTTCACAGTAATTTGGAATTGTTTAAATCGTAAAAGATAACAAGGATTGTAGATCAAATCCTATTTGATGAACAACAATCTCTACTACATTCTTATTCTTCTTTGTATTTTGGTTCCTTCCTTTCAGGATCGATACAGTGGATCGCTCGTCATCACCTCGCTTGGTCCGTACAATCCTCCCTTTGTATTCCAACTGCTTCCATATCCACTTTTTTTGGCTCCATGAATCTTCTTTAGGGTCTTTCTCTTTTCCTTCTTCTTTTAGTATTTCGATCACTAGCATTCTTTTCCCAGTGTAGTCTTCTTCTCTCATAGTTAGGTAGTCATAATGTCAAAGCTCGCCTCCCTTAGTTTGTTTCCAAGCTATCTGACATCTGCTGCCCCTCGTATGCGTTAGTTGTGATTTCGATCTAATCGTGTAGCTTCCAGGGACCATCGAAACATCTTAACAAAAAGCTAATAAAAAGAATAAATAGATTAAATGGAAAGAAAATCTTACCTGACTAGAAAATAAAGCGTCGCCCGATTGAATTAACGGTCGTAGCCTTAATGACTTGACTACATCTGCACATCTATTAGTTCTTTTGATTTGCCAAGCCAGATATATTCTTTGGTGAAAATAATACAACTTTGTTTTCTTTTGATGGAGTATTTCTGGTGCAGTTTCTCCTTGTTTCTATAATAGCTTTGAACCACACACACACACACACAAACATATATATATATATATATATATATATATATATGTGGTTTATTTTTGTTTTGGTTTTTTTGGGTTTTTTTAATTTTAACGTCATTTTTACCCGGCAATTGGGGCGCAGACGGTACCCATCAGAGGGACTTTGTTTTGTCAGTGAGGAATTTTTTGACGGGATGCCGTTCATGACGCCAATCAATGGCATTTTCTTTTGTAAAGTTCTAAATTCTCCTCGCCAGCTCGGGGGATCGCACCTGAAACCTATTGGTTTTTGTGCAACTGCACTAACCATTAAGCCACGGCTTCTCACATGTATATATATATATATATATATATTAGAATTGTATCAGTTACTCATATATTTTCTGCAATATATATTGGCTAGCAGAAAAGAAATTTACCTTTAGTGGACAGGTCACCTCTATTCAAACCGATTATTAGTATGATTTTTGACGGAGAATTCAGATTTATTTTTTGATGATAGGTGATGATAACCAAAAGAGGTGGGTTTTGTCTTAGCTTTGAGTATTCCTATAGTCATGGTATCTTAACTTACGGCTTGGGGTTAAATTTGCCTGAAACTTTACTTTCACAGGGGTTCAATGAAATAAAGGAAATTGAAGAGTTGTCAACACTGCAGCACCTTACAACTCTTCATCTTCGCAAAAATAAAATCGAAAAATTAGATGGTTTTACAGAAACATTGAAAAATTTGCAGTATCTGAATCTGAGGTAAGCTCTTCATAAAATTTTCTTTCTTTAAAGTACATATTTATTGCACTTCTATTGTTTTCTGCCATATCTTCAGTCTTCAGCGATCCACAGAATTCTTGACGTCATGGATTTAATTGTAGACTAAGTTACTATGGTAACGGTTATTGTTTAGTATTTCGGTATTTTTAAAATTTATGTAGCAGATTATTTTGGGGTTCACTAGTGTGCAGTTATTTTTCTACTGACTTCTTTTATTGTACTTAGTTAAATGGTGACTAAAACCAATATACCGGTCATTGTATAACCGAATTACTGAACATGACATTTTGACCTGCTGGATGTTTTTCATCGAATTACGTAAATGAAGGACAAGAATACAAATACAATATTAATTTGGCATTTTATATTACAAGATAAGGTAGCTAACGAACTGAAAGAATTAAAGGTATATTGTGCAATTCAAAACATTGGACTGAACAACAAAAAAGAAGGTAGAGGATATGATTTTGGAGGTATGCAGTAGGGAATATTATGGAGGAGGTACAAAATGAGAGATGAGAAGCTACATCCCATCAACAGATGAACAAATATTATTGCAGAGTGCTCAATATTTACTGAAATAGAGCTAATGTAAGTTAGGTTAAAATTATATTTCAATATTCCTGATAAAAAAGTACATAACTCTGAGTTTCTTGCTCAAGCATTATCAGATGTTCACATAAAAAACTGCTAAAAATCTATGCACTTGTATAAAGTTGAGAAAGTATTTAAAAGGCATTAAAATTTTCAATGGTCTGGTAGGACGGATTTGTAGTTCTTTAAAAGGTGTTTGTTGACGTGTCGACATGTATAGGTTAGTTCAGATCTTTTGTTTAATAGTTTCCATTTGGAAATAATTATGTGAAATTTCTCCGTCAGACAGAGGTTGCACGTTTTGCTGCCATTAACATACGGGTGGGCATGGTCGATCACTTTCCAATTCAAGATTGGTGTTATGTGCTTGTTTTGTAAATTCCAGACATATTTCGAAAGTTCTGTTGAATTAGCTTTATGTTCATACTTGAAGGAATTTTTGTGTAGATACCATCTTTCTTTAAATGTTTTTTCGGTCAATCCAATGTAGTTTACACCTTCATTTTCTAATGATTTGATGGTACATTGGTAGATGATGTGCTTATCACGACAGTTGCCAAGAATTCTTGCTGCGACAATTACACGGACCAATCTTCTTGTTTGTTTCTTCTGCTAGTATTTTTTTGTTGTGTGACCTTATGATACATTTGGTAGACAGCTGAAACTAACCTTCAAATTGTTTCTATTAAACAGTTTGTGTAATCAGTGAAGATGAGAAGCTAAAAAGATAAAAGGTGGATGTGTGATATGTTATAGATAAAAATGGAAATTGGCTTAAAAAGTGAGGAATAAGAAAGAATTGTAAAGTGAGGAAATGAGTAATTATTGATATAACATCATATGTTATGTATATGATATATTATGCTTGATATATTAGGGATTTATGGTAGTAATTTACTTAACTATTTAATAAAATGTTCTATTTAAGAGAGAATCTTGTTGCTGAGATGTCAGAGGTATCAAAGTTAAAATGTCTGCCAAGACTACGGGCCTTGGTTTTATACGGTAAGATGCTTCGTGCACAACAGTTCTTCCCGTTAGTTATTAAATTCTAGTTCATTTAAAATCCCGAATATTCAACTTGGCCTTCTTATGTACTAATGTTATGTTTATCCATGAGACGTGTACTGTAAGTCAAAAAAAGATTTCATTTGTTGTTGAGTAGTAGACTTGAACTTCCTAATCAGGTCGCTCGTGTGACTTAATGGCCTAAAGCGCTGGAAATGAACCCCCTGCCCTTGTTTCGGCGTCAGTTTAAAGCTCAGTGTTCGCAGTTTCCTTGCTTGACCTAACTTTTTTGATGATTCATAATCTTGTACTAATATATATTTGTACTAATAGCTTGTTCTAATATACATGTTGCCTGTTGCTTTAGCTATGGCTGTTTGCTATCAAATTTTTTTGGCCCAAAATACCTAACAATGAAGCTTTGCCTGGCTCTTGCGATTATAATTGTTCACTTTTGGTCTGCTTTTTATTAAGTAAAGGATTATTAAAATTTGATTAAAAGAGTTTACCGTCTTCACCATAGCGTCACACTGGGCCAGTGGTCAAGGCGCTAGAACTCACAGTTTTGTTTCGACCCTATTGCAGAACAATCAAACGAACTCCTCCCAGTAGTCGGCAGACCGTCAATGGTCAGTAGACACAGATTCAGAAAATCTGTTTTCTTAAAAAAATACTCTCTCTTTAACATTCAACAATGCCATGGGCTGATTTTTCTTTTGTGAATGCTTTCCTTTATTCTGATTCCCTTAATATTGTTGCACTTTATGAGAAAAGGCTCAATAACAGTGTTACTAATAAAAACCTTCATATTGATGGCATCTTTGTATAGCGGAGTGTCCGAGAAAAAGGTTTTGACCAAACTAAACATAATTTTACGTGCAATATTCAAGTTTTTACCACGAATTATTTTCCCCCCTTAAGTTTTTCGTTTCATCCTTGAAATAAAACTAGTTAGCATCAGAAAATACACAAACGCATTAAATTCTGTAACTATCAAGGTGCTCTCGGAGCTTGCAACTTGTATACGTAAAATGGATATACTGACATTTATACTTATGTTGGATATACTGACATATATGCTTCTAAAAACGTATATTAAAGATACTGACATATACTTCAATCGATAGTCTTGCTGCCACCGAGCTACATTGCTGAACGAGCCTGCAAATAATGCAGCACAACCAGCTCTCAATTAGTTCGCCTTCTTCCCCAATTCGATCCAAACATACAGTAGGTTTGGCATACAAATCGACAGTATGGCGGCCACCTAGCTTTTGCAAACAGCATTGCTTGATCATCATTGTGTTAGGACACTGAGAAACATATTAATACATTTTAGGCATGGGTTCTGATTATACCTGTAGGATGTGTACTTTGTTGGTACTTTTGTTTTTTCTAAAATATCGGTGAGTATTTGAGTTTGTACCCGATGTTCTTGGGCTCCCGTAGAGATTTGCTGTCCTCTTCAGTCGATTTTAATCCTATGAATCAGTAGTTCTATTCAAAACGTTTACAACTTGTCAATATAAATCATTGATTTATAAGATTTATAAGTCATTGATGTCCCAGGCCTGGATTTCATGTATGAACGGGAACCAAACACACACCTCTATTGTCATCATTCTTGTCATATTCACTCTGTAGCCCTTAAGTTTATACTCCATACATTCAATTTTTCAAACTTCCCTATTACTTTTGATATACATGATTTATTAAACCTACCCTGATCCTACAACCCTTTCTTCTAACTGGGAATTAAATGCTGATTTCTTAATTGTGCTAGTCTAATTACATAAAACGGATCTAGTAATTTACTATAAAACCCTACCCTTACAATCGGTTCACTGTATAAGTATCCCATAAAAATATATGCCCACTTATTTAAACAGCAGTCACATATTTAAATAATAACCTTACGTTTAACAGATATTATTTAGGCTTTACTAAGCAAAAGACTGTTTTCATTAATTCCCTCAATTATTGAATTGGTTAAAACAATTTTACACAGTGTCAAGGCAAAAATGTCCAGAAAAAGAAATAGGACTCCATCAATATTAACCATTTTGTTAATTTTTGCCCTGACCTTGTTAGTATTTATCTTGCTCTGTATGTTGTGACTTTTATCAACTATTAATACTTACTTTTAGCTCATTGGATCAAGAAATTAACCCCATATTCTAGTATCTATTGTCGTGTATTTTCACATGAATGTTAGTTTTTTCTTGTCAATTTTATTACCTAAATGCTTGTTGTTTATGTAAATTTTACTTTTATAACTATTTCATTGATCAAAAATCCTGTCTACTTTTTTAAATTTAGATAATCCTGTATCCACGTTGAATAACTATAGAATCGAGACTCTCATAGCATTACGGCGGTTAGAAAGACTTGATAAGGATCCATACAGTGAAGATGAAAGACAAGAAGCTGAAGAGGTAAGTGAAGGCAAACAAGATGACTATTTGTGACCAACAACTATCACTTTATAAAGACCTAAGTTATCTCCAACCACTGAGTACAATATTTTTGCAATGCATTCCGGCAAAGATTTCTTAGACGCTGGGATATTACCTGGGTATTTCGATACTAAATGTGTTGTAATCAATAAGACTGTTAAAAGCAAATATTTTTGTTTTCTTCTACGTATACAAAGTAAGTGCATACATAAAAGTACATAAATGTATGTTCATGTTCAATATTAAGTTGGTCAAAGCTAACTGTGACCAAACGTAAAGGTCACGCCAGCGTTTGAACGGCCGTCCTTGTTTTCTATTTCCTTCTACCATCCCATATTTTAGATAATCCTGTTTCAGACCGTTTGATGTGCCCAGAGAGTTTTAGTACCTTGCTCTTGATTACTGGAGTGATTGGTGTCAGTGCTGTGATCCTGAGGAGTTTCTTAATTGGGATGTGATCTGTTAGTCTGCTGTCAGTCATGAATCTCATTATATGATTTTAAAATGTTTCTATTTTCAGCAACAGGAAAGTTGTCCAGTTAATGCACTCCAGACCATAAAGTACAACTGGGAGTATGTAAATCTTATAAATGTGGGCTTTGATGTGATATGGTACTCTTTTTGAAGTCAATAAAATTTTGTTTTTCTGAAAGGCCGCCCATCCTAGACTTGTTCTGTGTTTAACAGATATTAATCCATCATTAGTGGAATAGAGTTTATGCCCAAGATATACAAAATTGTGTACTTCTTCTATAAATGTATATTATTTAATGTCTATTTTGTTTTTAATTTAATGTTTACACACAACGTACAAATCATACGGTGAATTTCCGGTTTACAAGCCGTTTGACACGCAACGCAAATAAATTCATACCGACTTCAAGCGCGACTTGATATTGAGTTGGGGGTTGTGTTGTTTACGTACGAAACCCACCTTTTCCTGAAGACGGCTTTTTCGTTGTGTTAGTTTAGACACTAAAAGAATGAATGGAGTGTACAATTTTAATTGTGTGTTCTACTATCAGCCATGGTGTTTTGTTTTAGCTTCTGACTAGCAAGCAGCAGGTTAGGAATGTATAATATACAATCATAATCTTGTCATCCAATACCTGCGAATTATTGAGTCAGTAGTATACAGGATACAACGTTACAATATGCCAAGTTTTTTTATCAAATGAAGCAATGATACAAATATGAAGATTTAAATACTTACTAAGAAACTTTAAGCAATAGCAAAGGAGTGAAAGAATAGAAGAATAGTGTTCAAGCGTAAGATTAATTGATAAAAAAACCTTTCGGAAAAAACCTATGCTGACTTTATCAATAATCCTATTTGTAAGACTTTATCCATAATCCTATTTGTAAGAGAACAGCGTATTTTGTCTGCATCAAATTATTTGCAGGTCACACTGTATTTCAGTTTCGTTATAAATGACTAGTGGAGGCTGATTCATAATCCCGAAAATTAAAACGATGAATTTATCGGGGAGTTGGGGGAGAAGGTAATTTGGTTGTAATGCCCAAAGAAGGTGCTTGAAATTTTCTAACGTTGACTTACATTTTTGCCAGATTCATGAGCAAAGAAGGCAAGAAGAGCCGCCAGCGGTAAGAAATTTATTATCCTTTCTTGCGTATTTGTTATTGANGACACTGTCTCCAGTTAAACCAGATTCGCGCACTAACATGTGAATGTATTTTCCATTGATTCCTGTCCTATGTTACAATATTAAGTTGGTCAAAGCTAACTGTGACCAAACGTAAAGGTCACGCCAGCGTTTGAACGGCCGTCCTTGTTTTCTATTTCCTTCTACCATCCCATATTTTAGATAATCCTGTTTCAGACCGTTTGATGTGCCCAGAGAGTTTTAGTACCTTGCTCTTGATTACTGGAGTGATTGGTGTCAGTGCTGTGATCCTGAGGAGTTTCTTAATTGGGATGTGATCTGTTAGTCTGCTGTCAGTCATGAATCTCATTATATGATTTTAAAATGTTTCTATTTTCAGCAACAGGAAAGTTGTCCAGTTAATGCACTCCAGACCATAAAGTACAACTGGGAGTATGTAAATCTTATAAATGTGGGCTTTGATGTGATATGGTACTCTTTTTGAAGTCAATAAAATTTTGTTTTTCTGAAAGGCCGCCCATCCTAGACTTGTTCTGTGTTTAACAGATATTAATCCATCATTAGTGGAATAGAGTTTATGCCCAAGATATACAAAATTGTGTACTTCTTCTATAAATGTATATTATTTAATGTCTATTTTGTTTTTAATTTAATGTTTACACACAACGTACAAATCATACGGTGAATTTCCGGTTTACAAGCCGTTTAACACGCAACGCAAATAAATTCATACCGACTTCAAGCGCGACTTGATATTGAGTTGGGGGTTGTGTTGTTTACGTACGAAACCCACCTTTTCCTGAAGACGGCTTTTTCGTTGTGTTAGTTTAGACACTAAAAGAATGAATGGAGTGTACAATTTTAATTGTGTGTTCTACTATCAGCCATGGTGTTTTGTTTTAGCTTCTGACTAGCAAGCAGCAGGTTAGGAATGTATAATATACAATCATAATCTTGTCATCCAATACCTGCGAATTATTGAGTCAGTAGTATACAGGATACAACGTTTCAATATGCCAAGTTTTTTTATCAAATGAAGCAATGATACAAATATGAAGATTTAAATACTTACTAAGAAACTTTAAGCAATAGCAAAGGAGTGAAAGAATAGAAGAATAGTGTTCAAGCGTAAGTTTAATTGATAAAAAAACCTTTCGGAAAAAACCTATGCTGACTTTATCAATAATCCTATTTGTAAGACTTTATCCATAATCCTATTTGTAAGAGAACAGCGTATTTTGTCTGCATCAAATTATTTGCAGGTCACACTGTATTTCAGTTTCGTTATAAATGACTAGTGGAGGCTGATTCATAATCCCGAAAATTAAAACGATGAATTTATCGGGGAGTTGGGGGAGGGGGTAATTTGGTTGTAATGCCCAAAGAAGGTGCTTGAAATTTTCTAACGTTGACTTACATTTTTGCCAGATTCATGAGCAAAGAAGGCAAGAAGAGCCGCCAGCGGTAAGAAATTTATTATCCTTTCTTGCGTATTTGTTATTGAATAAACTTTGTTTTATACCGTAATGGTCGGAAAAAAAGTCGAGATTATAGAGGTCAAAAGTTGGTGGTAATATTGGAGGGTTCGACGTATACTCGGAACCAAAAAAATTAGGATTCGCTTTTGGATTTACTTGTATTGATTGTCCTAAATGGTGCAATAATGGTGTGTTATCATGTGGTTGTTCAATATTCAAATTTTTCTTTTTTGAACAAAAAAATGCCTCAAAAATCGAGGGGTCGACTTATACTCGGACTCGACATATACCCGGACCATTACGGTAGTTAAATCTACCTAAGCAGTATACCGTAGTTAAGAGAGAGTCATACTACTACATACTGCAATTCAGGGGCTATTACTTTAGTACAAATACTTGTTGGCGGACAAATTCTGCATTTGACATTTCCGCATAACGACCTTGCTAACTGAAAATGAAGATATTTGGCCCAAATAATGTGACATTACAAAGAAGATATTTCGCCGCTTTTACTCAGCTGCACGACACAAGAGTGTAAAGATATCATTGGTTTTCGTTCTTTGCATTGGTAAAATAAGTGATAAGCTGTGGAGTCCTAGGTGCCCCAACCCACAATGCATTTTGATTAGCAGCAGCAACTCTTCCTGTACAAAGAATAAATCCTTTCAAAACGAAAACGGAAACAAAAACAAGTGACATCTACAAGCTGTACTATACTGAATCTCAAACCATTGTCAATTGTTGTTCAGTATGCCACTCCCACTCCTTAACATTATTACTTTTCCTTGACCCTTTTTTTCTTAAACTGCTGCTTAAAGAACTTTTAAGCGCCCCTTCTTAATGTGTGACCTTTGCCGCACCCCAATGATGTTTCCCCATTGTGTTATTTTCTAACTGTTTACTGAAGTGAAGTACTTTAGAGTTAATGCCTTACATGTTTTTCTAGTCAGTCTTTAGTAATATTAGAAAGGGTAGTTNAGTTAAATCTACCTAAGCAGTATACCGTAGTTAAGAGAGAGTCATACTACTACATACTGCAATTCAGGGGCTATTACTTTAGTACAAATACTTGTTGGCGGACAAATTCTGCATTTGACATTTCCGCATAACGACCTTGCTAACTGAAAATGAAGATATTTGGCCCAAATAATGTGACATTACAAAGAAGATATTTCGCCGCTTTTACTCAGCTGCACGACACAAGAGTGTAAAGATATCATTGGTTTTCGTTCTTTGCATTGGTAAAATAAGTGATAAGCTGTGGAGTCCTAGGAAACAAAAACAAGTGACATCTACAAGCTGTACTATACTGAATCTCAAACCATTGTCAATTGTTGTTCAGTATGCCACTCCCACTCCTTAACATTATTACTTTTCCTTGACCCTTTTTTTCTTAAACTGCTGCTTAAAGAACTTTTAAGCGCCCCTTCTTAATGTGTGACCTTTGCCGCACCCCAATGATGTTTCCCCATTGTGTTATTTTCTAACTGTTTACTGAAGTGAAGTACTTTAGAGTTAATGCCTTACATGTTTTTCTAGTCAGTCTTTAGTAATATTAGAAAGGGTAGTTACTTATCTAAAAAGAAATTTAACACACATCCATACAGGTTTATTGCCCTTTAATAAGCGCCCCATGGTAAGGGTCAATATTTCTATTGGTTACTGAGGGCGTCTATTTCACCATTTCGATAAATATTATTTCTTTTATTACTTTTGCAGGGAACTGGGGAGCTAGAAGTAATAAATTCAGATGACGAGCTTGAAGCTATGTAAATCCTACCATTGTACATATTTTCTTTGATGCTCAGCTCAATATAGCCTATGAGCAATCAAATCAGTTACCAGCTGCAAGTGCTGTTGTCATTCTGTTTAGGTGAATCATGGGGCAACAGTGGCCTTTTATCATGTGTACTTTTTGCAATTGCTTTACTCCGCATAAGGGTGCTAAACGTTTAACCAAAACAATTACGAAATTCTCAAAATTTTCCGAATAAAATTTTGGTGTAAAGGGCACTTATATCTTCTTTTAAACCTCGCTGTTTTGAAGTGGGGAAGTAAATTCACCACAAACTGGATTCATGACAAAAACAAACAGATACACTATAGAGTTAATGACCTTTTCTTTATGATATTAATACTTTAACTTACTTTTTACAACGCTACCTGCACATTATTAGAGGACAAGCAATTTGACGAAGATATTTGCTTAAAGAAAAGGTACAGATACAGGTGTAGATACAAAATGAAGGGTCCCTGTACTTCCTCATGAATGTTAAAACATTTATAAATATTAACGTAGATAAATATAAGCCTGAAAACTAAAATTTATTTTGAATTAACGTGGCAATTTCTGTTTTAAAGTTCTCGCCTTACCCAAACTACTCCATTGGAGTTAAGTTCTTGTGCCCCTCCTCCCTCCTTATTCAGAAATATACACATGTGGTCTGTAGAGAAGGCGCCCTTATGCGAGGTAATAGTTTGCTACTCTCTGTTCTCTTTCCAGAGAATATGTTGAGCAAAAATGTTCAATAAGCAAAAAAGCTTTATGTTGTATAAAGTTCGAGTTAACAGCAATAAAACTGTATAAGAAACGGAAAGCTTTGTTGATGTTGTCATCGAATGTCTTGTAAGTTCATGCTTTCGTCGGTACGTTGGAAGTTGTGTGCTTGATGGTCCAGGAAATAAATATTGCGAGCTTAAATAAAAAAATTTTCAGAGCTACTCATCTGAGATTCCTTCTTGTGGGAATAATTTGACAAGACTCTGTTTGCGATAGCCAAAAATTAAATAAAAATTAGGCTTGTGCTTCTTGTAGACAAGGCAACAAGTTTATTACCAGAACGGTGTCGTGAACACTTATGCCTCGTCAAGATACTGTGACGATGCTACATAACGTGCCACTACAAACCTCTATCCATAACTGTAACCATCAGCTCGCATGCGCTGTTGTTTGCCATAATACCTGGACTTACTCTCAAAGACAAACCTTGGGGAAATTCTTCTATGTCCACCTAGAAGCATTATATCTTCCTTACTTGAACCTACTATAAAATTAAACATTACATAAATTTGCCCCCCCCCCTAAACCCCAGTGTTGCTAAGGTCCTAACTGGTATTGGCCACTTCTTCTATTGATTCAGTTACATATTGGTTGTACCTCCCTTCTACACCTATCTCTTTGTCATTTCATTTTTAATTACCTCAAATTATACACGTGTATAATGTATGTATTTTTCCTTGATTACATAATCAAGGGAAAATCCACAGGTGGGAAACCCACAGAAATAAAACAACAAAGGTGCTCTTTATCAATAGGAAAAACAGAGATAAGATCGAGATGGGTTGCCTAGATAAAGAAGAAGAAGAAGAAGAAGAGGAGGAAGAACAGAAAGCACAAAAACAAGACATTTAAACCTCTCGGATCAACTACAAAATCAAGTACCAGAAAACCACAGGGAAAGTGCAAATCTTCACCAAGCACCTTATCTCTTCCCATATTGAGATTTTTACCAAATATTGTAATCCTGCATTCATTTTAATACGTGATATTATACCCTTTGCTCAATAATCGCAACGCTTCCATGACCATGCTCTCTTGGTTTATTTTCTCCCCGTGTCCCTTTTTCGCCTTGTTTCCTTACACGATAATAAGACATACTTTCAAAGACATACTAGCAAATCCGCTGTAATTATTTGTAAACACGTTGTGTAAAAACACCTTTCTTACTTTCTCAGAAGTAACAGGTGCAAACTTAAAAAGTCATTTAACCATGACCAATATATTACTGCTTCAGTGTCTATTGTACCTCCTCGTTTCCCGTCATAGGGACACTGATATGCTCATCAGCTCAAAACAAGGCGGATTTTTCTCAGCACAAACTCTGACTATTATTTCCGATGGTTCCCCAAATATTCTTAAAGTACTTATTTGTTCCAGAAACCTATGTAATTGAAGAGAGGTAAACCATAGTTTTCAGATGATTGATTTGTTTTTATTTATTTGTGAACACTCTTTTAAAGCTGTTCTCCTTGAAAAGACCATTTACAGGCCTTTGGTCTGCAGTTACCACCATTTGCTTGAAATGTATATTTCTTATCTGCTGTAAATCTGCAGATTTGTTTTGTTTTCACAAATCATTGTTGAGGATCACAGCAAAAGCAACATACTTCATTCTAAAAATATGTAGTTTTAGTTCCTGGGGCACCAAATCTGTAAATCCAGCACAAAAATCTTTTTCTTGTGAAAATAATTACGGAATCGTACAACAATGGTGTTCGTTTTTGGTTGCATTGTAAATAATAAAAGATCAGGAAAGGCTCCTAACCTCTAATACAAAAGAGTACTGGAGAATTTTGAACAATTGGCTGCTAGTTCTTATATGGTGTTGAGGCCAGGTAATCTGGCCATTTATTGTAAAGTTCTCTCTAGGTATGCTGATATTGCCCTTATCCCTTGTCACAATGATGAAGAATCCTACAAAAATTCTCTTGATTCAGATCGTGATACCGATCAGCACCAAATTTGTTCAATTCTTCCTTGTGTTACTATCAATGTGTTCTGAATATTTGATCTTTTTTTGTTGATTACTTTTGGTTTACATACAAAAAGACAAATGAGCAGAAAGAGAAACAGATAAACAGGGAACAAACAGACAGACAAGCACACGAACAAATAGATGAAAAGGCAACAAACAAAAAGCAGACGAACAAACAGAAAAACAGATCAACTGACACTGACAAAAAGACAGACAGAGACAAACGCATGCAAGGACATAACCCCCTTGCCCGGGGTAACAAATTGGCTCTAATGGTTTAAATGCTAAATGCCTTGATCCTCCAAATGATTGATTGGCTCTCAGATGGTTGCAAACTATCAATCTCGTTTTAAAGAAAAGTTGTAATGACCTTGTTGTGGCCCGGTTTAGCGATCAGCCCATCATCATCAGGAACGGTAAGCTCCATTTTTAGCAGCCGTGCCCCTCTTCACCAACTCTCTCCAGATGTTTCAGTCTTGGTCAACACTCGTTGCGTCTGCCATGGTCTAATAATATATCAAGAGCAACCGTATCAAAAGCCTTAGAGTAATCGATGAAGCACAAAAATAAGTTTTTGCCCCGTTTCCTATTCTTCTCAATAACCGTTTTGAGGTTGAGGATTTGATTCCGTGTGCCCTTTCCTAGTCTGAAGCCACCTTGTTCTTCCGCAATCTCTTCATTTAGTTTGATCTTCATTCGGTTTGCAATGATTTTCAGTAGAATTTTGCTGCTGTGGCTAATAAGGGCAATTGTTCTGTTGTTTGGACACTGCTGGCTGTCTCCTTTATTTGGAATGGGTACAAATTCAGAATCCACCCAGTCTTTTGGCCATGTTGTTTCGTTCCAGATTTTTGTGCAGAGATGATGGTACAAATATTCTAGAATAACGGCACCTTTCTTGATAATTTCTGTTCTGATTTCATATACACCAGGACTCTTACCTATTTTGAGATCATGGATGAGTGGACTGATTTCTTCCTGAAGGGATGGTGGTTCAAGTTCTGTAAATTCCCAGTTCACTTGATTGGAGCGGATGTTGGGATCTTTTGCGTCCAGTTTTGAGCAGTATTCCCTTCATCTTTGCTTGACTTGATCACCATCACACAAAATCGTTCCATCTTCGGACTTGATTGAGTCAGCCGTTGATTTGAACTTTTTGGTGAGGTTCTTAACACCTTTATATAGCTCCTTGGTGGAGTTGGTGGTAGCATTTTCTTCCACGTATTTGCACATGTTGTTGATATGTGCTTCTCTGTCTTTTCTCATCCTCTTGATTTTGATATTCTAATTGAGATATAGGGCTTCCTCCTCGTGCATGTTTAAGCCTTCGCTTTGCTTTCTCGTCTTTTCTTAACTTCCTTCACTGTGTTATCCGACATCCATTGCTTTTTTTCCCCTTTCTTGGTGCTGATTCCTTGGCAGTGTTTAGTAGGATGTTCTTTCCTTTGTTCCACATATCATTGACCGTCTTCTCCTCATCACAGATACGTAATGCTTCAAACCTGTTTGTCATTGCAACTTCAAAAGAGGTATCAACTGATTCGTAATGCAGCCTCAAGCGTGGGGGTGATCGCTCAATCTTCTTGAGTCTGACTTGCTATCTCGCAGTTAGAAGTTGGTGGTCACTGTTTGAGCCAGCTCCTGGTCTAGTTTTAACGTTTTTGACACAGCTTCATCATTTCTAGTTTATCATGATGAAGTTAATTTGGTTGTGCGGCTTTTTGTCAGGCGAGGTGCAGGTGTTTAACTGTCGAAGATGGTGTTTGAACATGGTGTTGAAGATCGAAAGGTTGAGCTACAAAAATCAACCAACTTTTCTCCTCATTTTGATCTTCTAAACCATAGCATCCGCATGTCGTGTTGGGCATTTGGTGACGCCCGCTTTGGCATAATATTTCCCATGACAACTGTGATATCTCTGCTTGGGATTGAGTCAAGGGTGACCTGAAGACTGTTTTAGAAGTCCTCTCTTTCTTCTTCTTTTGGCACACTGGTCGGTACGTAGCTCTGGATAATGCTGATGTTGTAAGTTTTGCTTGTATTCTAACTTTGATTAGTCGATCGTTGATTGGGCTGTAGTCAATCAGTGAATTACTGGTGCATTCACCAAGAATTACAGCAACAGCATGACTATCCATCTTCCTTACCGGAGAAAAGAATGGTCTCATTCTTTGCAATTCGGCAGCTACTTGGCTGTTCCAGTTGGTCTCAGAGATGCCTAGGATTAAGAGGTCGCATCTTCTTATCTCATTGCACACAGTACTCAGCTTTCCTAGCTCTTTCATCTTCCTGACATTCCATGTGCCTAGTTTGAACAAATTATGGAGTTTTGCAGGGTTTCTTTCAGTCGCATACTTTTCGCTGCCGGCCCAATTGCTCACCGGACAACGCACACCTTGTTGACCAACGGGACTGGCGATGTGGTATTGACTTTTGGTTTTGGTTTTCTTTCCATGGTGAAGGGGTGGATGGGATGATAAGAAAAGTGTAGTGGACACTCCCAGGGATCCTTCTGCACCCGCAGTCTCCAGCTTACCAGAGGAGAAACGCTCATCCGTTAGTCAGAGACCCGAGCTTCCGCAAGGCTGTAGCTTAATGAACCGATTGTTCCAGTAGCACTGGATCACGCCTTAAATGAGCAAATCCACCGTCTTGTTACCAATAACTTAACCGTTACCCTGGCTCCTGAGCAAGGATAGTATCCAACGGAGGGAATGGGGTACTATCCTTGCTCAACGGATAGTACTCCACTGCCAGGATGCAGTTTAAACGTCATCCCCAGGACCCGCGATCAGCCCTCACTGTCTGTGTGTGTGTTGTGCTTCACATCACGTATTGATTTTGCACTTCTCACAGTTATGGTAATATCATAAATGTGAGAATAAAGACTGAAAAAGGCAGGTCTGGTTTCCCGCCATGTGGATTCTTCACTTCCACAACCGATCTACCCATCAAGCGCAAGTTAAAGTAATTTCATGACGAGGCTAAGGAGAAAGAGAGGCTTATCAGCTCATCTGGCGCACAGAAAGAAAATGAGTTGGTTGTCTGGATTAACTGATTGGGTAGCCTCGTCATGATAATCCCATTAATTTACACTGATTTCAAAATGGTTGCAACATTGCTATGACTTAACAAGAACTCCACAGTTTGTCTTCTTGCTCCTTGAATGGATGTTTCTGTCCATCAGTGGTGATCAACAAGAAGCACAAACAACCTTACTAGTTCCTTTTTATTTTGTTATTGAAAATGGATGATTTTGTTGTTCTTATCATATTTGAAACATAAATCTTTACTGCTAAAATACAAAATGGAGGCACAGTCTATAGACTATGATTTAGGATAGGTAATTAATTGGTCACTGTGGGATATTGTCATTAGTCATCTTGGATCCAAGGCAAGTGAGGTAACTGACTATTGTTTCACATATTTTTAATTTTGCTTAGAATAACATTTATTGGTAGTTATTTTAAAGACAGCTTGTATTTTATAGATGTAATGTTTAGTACAGAAAAACTAGCTTCTGTCACAACCCCTTTCACTGTCATATTATGCTTTACGCTTGTAATTGATTAGTATGATCTCATGAAGATGGCCTCTGAGCATGCCTTCTACTCAATGCTTTTGTTACTTGCGTAACTATTCATTTACATTTTTATAAATATTTCTATTTCAGTTTATATACGAATTATGTAAGATTCTGCCATCAGCATTTTTGTAAACAAAACAAATAATTAACTAGTAATGTGTTTTACTCCGAGGGATGAATTAATCTATTAATATCTACCTAACCATATATCTATCTATCTATTAATATCTATTTAACCATCTATCTATCTATCTACCTATCTAATAATCTATCTGTGTATTTATCTATCTATCTCTATCTACCTGTCGATCTAGCTATCGACCTATCCATCTATCTATCCATCTATCTACCTATCTATCCATCTATCTATCTATCTATCTATCTATCTATCTATCTATCTATAAATATTGCTATTTCAGTTTTTATACGAATTATGTAAGATTCTGCCATCAGCATTTTTGTAAACAAAACAAATAATTAACTAGTAATGTGTTTTACTCCGAGAGATGAACTAATCTATTAATATCTACTTAACCATATATCTATCTATCTATCTACCTATCTATCTATTAATCTATCTGTGTATTTATCTATCTATCTCTATCTATCTATCTCTATCTGTCGATCTATCTATCGACCAATCTATCTATCTATCTACCTATCTATCAATCTATCCACCTATCCATCCATCTATCTATCCATCTATCTATCTATCTATCTATCCATCTATCTTTCTATTTTTCTATCTATGTATTTATCTATCTATCTATC
>RDPX01000065.1:1028804-1044449 GCA_003991215.1 Morbakka virulenta
TCTATCTTTCTATCTTTCTATCTTTCTATCTTTCTATCTTTCTATCTTTCTATCTTTCTATCTTTCTATCTTTCTATCTTTCTATCTTTCTATCTTTCTATCTTTCTATCTTTCTGTCTTTCCATCTTTCTATCTTTCTATCTTTCTATCTTTCTATCTTTCTATCTTTCTATCTTTCTATCTTTCTATCTATCTACCTATCTATCTATTTATCCATCTATCTATGTATGTATGTATGCATCTATCTATCTATCTATCTATCTATCTATTTATCTATCATTTCTCTCTATCTATCTATCCATCTATCTATCTATCTATACATCTATCTATCTATCTATCATTTCTATCTATCTCTATCTATCTATCTATTTATTTATCTATCTATTAATTTATCTATATGTATTTATCTATCTATCTATTTATCTATCTATCTTTCTATCCATCTATTTATTTATCTATCTATCTATCTATCTATTTATCTAACTATCCACCTATCTATCCATCTATGTATCCATCTATCTATCTATCCATCTATCTTTCTATTTTTCTATCTATGTATTTATCCATCTATCTATCATTTCTATCTATCTATCTATCTATCTATCTATCTATCTATTTATTTATCTATCTATTAATTTATTTATAGTAATTTATCTATCTATCTATTTATCTATCTATCTATTTATCTGTTTATCTATTTATCTATCTGTCTATCTATCTATCAATCTATCTACCTATCTATCCATCTATCTATCTACCTATCTATCCATCAATCTATCTATCCATCTATCTATCTATCTATCTATCTATCTATCTATCTATCTATCTATGTACTTATCTATCTATCTATCTCTCTATCTATCTATCTATCTATCTATTTATCTATTTATCGATCTATCCATCTATCTATCTATCTATCTTTCCATCCATCCATCCATCAATCTATCTATCCATCTATCTATCTATCTATACATCTATCTATCTATCTATCATTTCTATCTATCTCTATCTATCTATCTATTTATTTATCTATCTATTAATTTATCTATATGTATTTATCTATCTATCTATTTATCTATCTATCTTTCTATCCATCTATTTATTTATCTATCTATTTATCTATGTATTTGTCTAACTATCCACCTATCCATCCATCTATGTATCCATCTATCTATCTATCTATCCATCTATCTTTCTATTTTTCTATCTATGTATTTATCTATCTATCTATCTATCATTTCTATCTATCTATCTATCTATTTATTTATCTATCTATTAATTTATTTATAGTAATTTATCTATCTATCTATTTATCTATCTTTCTATCTATCTATCTATCTATCTATCTATCTATTTATCTGTTTATCTATTTATCTATCTGTCTATCTATCTATCAATCTATCTACCTATCTATCCATCTATCTATCTACCTATCTATCCATCAATCTATCTATCCATCTATCTATCTATCTATCTATCTATGTACTTATCTATCTATCTCTCTATCTATCTATCTATCTATCTATCTATCTATCTATCTATCATTTCTATCTATCTATCTACCTATCTATCTATTTATCTATCTATGTATGTATGTATGTATGCATCTATCTATCTATCTATGTATCTATCTATCTATCTATCTATCTATCTATTTATCTATTTATCGATCTATCCATCTATCTATCTATCTATCTTTCCATCCATCCATCAATCTATCTATCCATCTATCTATCTATCTATCTATCTATCTATCTATCTATCTATCTATCTATCTATGTATTTATCTATCTATCTATCATTTTTTCTTTTATTTTTTTTTTTTTATGTTTTATCTTTTCTATATGTATTTATCTTTATTTTTATTTATCTATTTTTCTTTTTCTCTATTTATTTATCGTTTTATTATTTTTTTNATCTATCTTTCTATCTATCTATCTATTTATCTGTCTATCTATCTATTTATCTATCATTTCTCTCTATCTATCTATCCATCTATCTATCTATCTATCCATCTATCTATCTATCATTTCTATCTATCTCTATCTATCTATCTATTTATTTATCTATCTATTAATTTATCTATATGTATTTATCTATCTATCTATTTATCTATCTATCTTTCTATCCATCTATTTATCTATCTATCTATCTATCTATCTATCTATCCTGATGATTGCTTAATTAACCTCAGACTTGGAGTTGCTAAAGGAGTGTAATATCTTGATTGATTGAAACTGATACATCTACAAAAGGAATTGTGCGATTTAAAATTGTTTTATTTCACTGTGCTGTATATCCAGAGAACCATAATGGAAATTCGTTTGTGCTGTTCTGCATTATATTTCCCAAAAGATTTGTTTGTAATTAGTGGTGTTTATTTTTATGTTTATTTTGTACAGTTATTTGACAAATAATGGACTATATATATCAACTCAAGGTCATCAGCACAAAAGCCATATGACTTGAATATTATATAATCTTAAGAAGCACAGTTCCTGAGGCAAATGGCCAATTTTTTTATCTAGTTTGATTATGTCAGGAAGAAAAAGAAAATCTGAAACATGTCAAAATGATATTAATCAATCTCTGCAAATGAAGACAATTTTACCTCCTATCACTGGAGAATCAGATGAAAAAAAGAAATTAAAGGCAAAGAGAAAAGCAGATGATGGCTGGGGAGGAAGAGTAAGTTTGTTTTATAGTTTTTCTAGCTGTTACTTTATCCTGAAGTATTTAACCATAAAAAATTGATATCATAAGCAAATAAGTTTTTTTATTTCATTATTATTGCCCAATGTAGAATAAGAAAAAAAGGAAAGTAATTAAAACAACTTGTGACAGAAAAGCTATAGAGCAAGTTAAGCACTTCATGTACCAGAGGACAATCATTAATGAAAATGCTGACTGAAGCAAGGAGATCAGAGCTAGAATTGGCCAAGGTAGAGAAGTAATAAGGATGCTCAGAACATTTGGAAGAGCAAAAACATCACTCTCAAGATCAATTTCAGTGTAGCAAAAGCACTAGTCTTGCCAGTCCTGACGTGGATGCAAAGCATGGACCCTAAGACAGGCAGACCTCAAAAGATTCAAAGTGTTCAAAATGTTTTGCTATAGAAGAATACTGTGAATCGACTGGAGAGAGTGGAGGACAAATATTTCAATCCTCAGGGAAAGTTGGGCAAGGGAGGAGTTTGGAAAGAGTGATAAGAGGAGAAAGTAGATGTATTTTGGATGTATCACTAAGGGCAGAGACATACCAGCTGCGATCCTGCAGGGAATGACAAAAGAAAAGAGGGAAAGAGGCAGACAGAAAGTAAGATGGAGCAACAAGATAGTCAAATTGACAGGAAAGACCAGGAATGAATGTGCAAGGCTATGCCTGGACAGATGTAGATAAAGGAAGATGGTGAGGGCTGCAATGTGGATCATTGACCCTCATCCCTGAGGAAGGACCAGATGACAATGATGACAACAATGTAGAATAAAATAGTCACATAGAATAAGAATAGAACAAGGATAGGAGAAATAAATGTTTCACAAAAAAGAAAAGTAAATTCTAAAACTTCAGAATGCATCAGAGTGATTTTCAAGAATAGATTTCACATTTGAAGTCCTGTAAAAATTTTTACAATTTTTGCTGTTCCTTATACTGTAACACTTTGTAGTTAATTTTTTTATTTTGTGATTGCAAAAGTCAAAGTCTATTCTTTTTAAGTTAATTTTTAAGTTATTTCAAATGCACCCAAGTGCACCAATTATTAGTAGCTTAGTTGAAACAAGTTGCAGCTACCAACTCGCATGGCAGGTGGTGGACCGCTGAATAGCCTTCAGATAAGAAGGCTAGCTGAAAATACCCAATAAGCAGTCTTGGACTGTAGCAGCAGGGAGTCAGGAAGTGGTGGAGCTATGGGTAGCATCTTAGCTGGTTGTTTATCACTTCAAGGTATCCAACAAACTGTGAAGTCATGCTTCTGTTCTTTGTTCTGGAATGGCTTAGCTATGAATTGATTCCTTCATCATTTGAAACAATTCTTTTGAAGTAACCATACATTCTCTAATTTTTGTATCTTACCTCCTGTTTTGTTGTTAAAGCAGTGCTTATCTTTCTGCCTAACAGTTTTGGTTCTTCCAGGGTGTCACTAGTAATTTCATAGCTTGTAAGAAGTTCATGTGACAGCCAACAATGGATTCTTTGTCACACTCATAAACATATTTCAGTAATTCATTATTTTCAGAGTTCAGTTTTAGGTATTGGTCAGTCAATACTGTTTTACTTTCAAAAAGGTTCTTAATACTTTTAAGCTTTCAACCACCTTTTGTTCTACTGATATATAACTTATTGACATCACAGTTGGGGTGAAAGCTGCAGGTCATTGACAGAGTTTTCCTTGTCTTGATACCAAGTTGTTTGATACCTTCAATTGACCATTCAAGTATCCCTATTGAGGGTGTTATGATAGGGACAGCAAAGGTGTTATGTGCAATGTCTTTGTTGTTGTCAGATAGTTCTGATGACCATATCCTTTTCACCCTGGTAAGATACTCCTTTGTAATCTTTTCTTTGTTAAGTGGCCCCCAGTATGTGATGTTTTCATTGATTCCTAGGTACTTATAGCTATCTTCTTTATTGAGTGGTGTAATGACTAAACCATTAATTGTTATTGGAACACCATCAATGATTTTCCCATTTTGTATGTGTAGAATAGCACATTACGTAAGTAAGTTAAAGGAAAAGAAAAGTATTAGTAACAGTAAAAGTAAAATAAGCAAGTAAATATGCAAGTTAACTTTATCTTAATTAAGTTTTCCTGAGCATGTATCCAATTAAAAGAAAATTATAGTTTCTCACCAACNGGTCAGTCAATACTGTTTTACTTTCACAAAGGTTCTTAATACTTTTAAGCTTTCAACCACCTTTTGTTCTACTGATATATAACTTATTGACATCACAGTTGGGGTGAAAGCTGAAGGTCATTGACAGAGTTTTCCTTGTCTTGATACCAAGTTGTTTGATACCTTCAATTGACCATTCAAGTATCCCTATTGAGGGTGTTATGATAGGGACAGCAAAGGTGTTATGTGCAATGTCTTTGTTGTTGTCAGATAGTTCTGATGACCATATCCTTTTCACCCTGGTAAGATACTCCTTTGTAATCTTTTCTTTGTTAAGTTAAGTAATGATTTTCCCATTTTGTATGTGTAGAATAGCACATTACGTAAGTAAGTTAAAGGAAAAGAAAAGTATTAGTAACAGTAAAAGTAAAATAAGCAAGTAAATATGCAAGTTAACTTTATCTTAATTAAGTTTTCCTGAGCATGTATCCAATTAAAAGAAAATTATAGTTTCTCACCAACAAAAATATCTAACAATGAAAACTTTTTCCCTAACAGGAAGGATACTGGCATGAAAAAGCCTTAAAACTTGACAGACAGTTTGAGAATCAAGTTATATGTTCAGAGGGAAACAGGTAGGTGAATTTTTATATGATTAAGCATAGAAAAAACCTACATGGACACACACAGACATATATATATATATATGTGTGGACTGTGTAGTTTTTTTATTCTTTCCAACTTATCATATCTTATATTACGCTCTGCATTTATGTATTGAGCACTTTAATACGGATAACCAAATTGAAAGCTTTATATATATATATATATGAAGATTTACAGAGTATAAAGCCAATAGTTACTTAGGGGTTATTATTGTAACATGCATAAGACTTGTTATTTTAGTACTTCTTAATGTTTTTTTATATTTTAAAGCTTAGCATATGGATGTAAAGAGCAATTATAATTTCTTGTGTGTTAAATTATTGTTTTATACACACACATTAGCAACTACCTCAAACTATACATAATAATGGGGAATTAGGAACCAATAACAACAATTGCACAGAAACTAAGCTTTGCAGTGGTACTAGCATAAGTGTGGTTTTGTTACTGTTGTACAGGAAGGCAAGATAATCTGAAGTATTACAATATGTAATGCTGTCTCTTCCTTGACCGTCACCAAAGAAAGGGATTTTCTTCTTTTGGTGTGTGAAATAATGCCAATTGAAACCTTATTTCTATCATTTGGACTTGTGTTCTAGGTCTGAAATCTTCAAAGGTGTGGTAATATTTATTAATGGATACACAAGTAAGTGCAATTGTTACTCGAGTTCCCTTTGTAAAATCTTGTTATAAGTCACAAAAACTTAATTGATTAATAATTTAATATTTATTATTTATTATAGTAAATTAATTGGTTAGTTAACATGTAATTTAAGGTAAAAAGCTGTTTAAAATGTTCCTAGCTATATTTGTTAACAGTAAAAATGCAAAATGTATATTATCCATACCCATATCCACTCTGTGTGAGGGTTCAGCTTTTATAAAATTCCACTTCATCTTTGACATTATATTCCTCTTATTTTATATTCCTTTATTAAATTTCATTTTATCTACATTATTATTAGCATTTTTGTGATACTTTACTTACTTAGGCCTATCACTCCTGGAGTTTATGTCATCAATGACATTCCTCCAGCATCTTCTTTCCTGTGATGCTTTCTCCTGCAGCCAAATAAAACCCCTAACTGCCTAATGCCTGTATCAAGGTGTCTTCACCTTGCATTCCTTGGCCTTCCTTGCTTTCTCTTTCCTTGAGGGCTCTACCTCAGGACTGTCTGTTGATGTTAGATGCTGCCTTCCTGATGATGTGCCCCAGCCATACCCATTTCCTCCTCATTACCTCTTCATCTTTGGGGCACTACTCTGCCCTTTGCCACTGGTCATGGCTGCTGATGGTCTCAAGCAAGTGAATATGCTGGATCCTTTGCAGGCAGTGATTCGCTAATGTCTGGGTCTTCCCCTGATGGTAAATTTGATGGTTCTCCACATCTCTGCTCCATACAGCACCACTGACATATTTGTGTTGAACAAACAAGTCTTAGTGGCTCTGCCAATAGTTCTGGGTCTCAAGATGTTCTCATGATGGAGAAATGCTGCTGATTCTGGTTTTTAATCTGAATCAGCCCATCTGTGTTTGCCCACTAAACACCCCAGATACAAAAAAGAGCCCAGTTTCTTCAGGGCTTCTCCACCCTGTCAGATGTGTCCATCATGGTTCACATTTACCACCAAGAGTTTGGTCTTTACTTGTAGTTGATGAGGCCAACCTGAATGAAAACTGTGGCCAGATATGTTGAATGTTCCTGCATTTGCTGGTGGGTGCGGGAAAGAAGAACCAAGTCATTTGCAAAATTATTGTCATCGAGTTAGCTTTACAGGGTTCACTTACTGCCATTTCCCTTCCCTTTGGTGATGGTCTTCATGACCCAGTTGATGGCCAGTAGAAACAAAAATGATTGAAGCAAACATCTGTGTCATGCTTAAGTCTTGACCTGAAAGCTCTTTGTCAACTGCATCCATGCACAACTTGACACAACATTCCCTCATATAACTTTCTAATGAAGCTGTCAAACTTTTTAGGAATCCTGTAATGTCACATCATTTTTCACATTGTCTCTCTCTCCATACTGTCAAGTGCCTTCTCATAGTCCACAAAGTTTACATAGAATGGCGAGCTTCAGTTGGTGGACTGCCCCTCTGTGCTTGCTGGTCGTGTACCTTTTGTTATCCTGCTTGCTGGTCATGTACCTTTTGGCCAACTGGCCCTTCAACTTCTCCAAGATAATACTGTTGAATATATTTCCAGGAACAGACAGGAGTATGACTCCTTTGTGGGTTGGTCAATAACTGATATTTCCTTTGTTTGGAATCTTGATCAGATGCCCATCCTCTAGACCAATCCACTAATACATCTAGGTCTGCCTTGAGTGCTTCCATCAGAATTTCATCTGGGCCTGATGCGATCCCATTTCTAGTTTTATTATGACCATCCTGATCTCTGCACTTGTTGGTTTGCTGTAGTCTGTGGGCAGGCGAGTCTGCCTCACGAATGTCTTGTAGCTTTGGTATTGGTGATAAGATAAGCAGCTCTCCAAAATACCCGGCCCATTATTTATTATTTGTTTGTTTATTTATTAAGTATTTATACAGGATGACCCCCAGTACTTACTACTGCCATCATGAATGACCTGTTATAAAAATAGTTTAAAATACAACAAAAGGTGAAAAACAGATGTTTGTGCATAGCATAAAATCATAAAATGTAAAAATGTTTAAAAAATGAAATAAAATTGAAGTTGGATTAAACAAGTAGGAAATTGAATTTGAGACCACGCACGAGATTAGAAAGCAAATGCCGATCTTGAATTGCAGCACAAGGCTTCAAAACAAACGTGCGATCAGACCAAAAATATAAGCTCAGAGAAGAAATTTGAAACGGTGAGCATAGTTCCGAATTAGTACTTTTTATTAAACACAGGAAGACTCAAAGCTGTCTTCTGAATGTCTTAAAGACTTAAGCGTCTTTAAGATATTCAGAACGGTCTAAATATGACCATAAGATGTCTTTAAGATATTCAGAACGTTAGAAAGATGACCATTAAGATGTCTCTTCATTGAGATTGTTGGTTAATGTCTTTGTCGGCGAGGTCAAGAAAAGTGTCGTCTGCATACATGGTGATATCTGAATGGCATAGACACTCGGCACTTGTACCAAAAAAGATTAAAAATAATAATGGATCCAGGATTGAGCCCTGTGGCACACCCGAGATTTCTGTTTCTTCATTCGATCTCACAACATCAATATTGATTACTTGCCTCGTTTTGAATAGATGTGATTTATACTAATCAAGGTCTTTACCACTAAATTCGTAGAAAGTTAGTTTTTTTATAAGCCTTGCTTGGTTGAATGCGCGACTTAATCGCAGGAACAAAGTTCCTACCAAATTTTCTTCATGCACGTTTTCACGAATTTCGTCACAAAGTTGAGCGCTTCTTTCAATATCCATATTGGCTGTCAGATAATAGCCTATGGGTCTCAAGATGTTCTGTCACCTGAGAATGGACGGCTTTTTCGCAGATTTTTGAGATGATAGGTAACACCGATATTGGTCTTTGGTTTTCTGGCTTGTCTCTAGGTCCAGATTCGTGTATAGGAGGTACCCTGGCCTTCTTCCACAAATCTGGGTAAGTAAGATTTTTACGAGGTAAATTGATACTATGCATAATAATCGGCGATTTATAAATGACGCGGTCTTTCAGGATTGCAGTTGTCTTCTTTGGACACATAGTGGGAGACAAAGACAAGAGATTGAGAAAGCAATCATGTTAACAGAACGCAATGGAAAAGGAAGTAAACTTTCAGGTGGTTAGATGAAATCACCGCAAGAATAAAGATGCACAAACAACAGTTGCTATAATCTTGCTTTAATATCTAAAGTCTGATATCCCTTGATATCATAGTTTGACAAAGTTTAATGGTTTTCAGAAGATCCGTGGTCAACGTTTAAAGACAGAGTCAAGGCCACTCTCCCTCAGTACTCCATGTGTGGCCACCTTTTTATATGTAGAATTGTTGTCACGCATTCATCATCATCATGTGCCATCTTCGTATTGAAGGTTGGCCACCATGGTTCTCCATCTTATTCGATTCTCCTTTGCTCTCTTCGCTTCCTCGTACGTCCTTGTTGCACTCCACTCTTTGATGTCATCAGTCCACTTCCTACGTTATCGTCCTCTTGTTCTTTTTCTTTCTATTGCGCCCTCTAAGATGACATTGGGTAGTTTACCTCTACTGCCACGGAGGAAATGGCCAGCGTATCTCATTTTACTTTTCATGAGGTCCTTCACCAACGTTGTTTTCACATTAGCTCTATGTAATAACTCAGTGTTGGGTACTTTATCTTTCCAACTGATTTTTAGCATTCTTCTCAGACACCATATTTCAAAAGACTGTAGCTTCTTATTGCTGTTTGTAAATTGCCAGGCTTCACAACCATAAGCAACAACTGAGAAGACGTAGCATCGTAGTAACCTTATTTTCAGATGCATGCTGAGGTTACTTCTGAGAAATTCTGAGAAATTACGCATTAATATTAATAAATATAGTCAAATATGCCGTAAACTCAAGAGAGGTGACTAAACAGCAAAAAGGTTAGAATTTCCTCACTACTTTATCTTATAAAATCCAATCTATTGTTTTCTTAGTTTCAAATATGAATGTTGCAGATGAACAGTTGTAATTATATAGTTTTTAAAGGTATTATTTAAATAAATTCCCCTCATTACCTTATGATTGAGTTCATGAGAATGAAATTATTGTTGATTAGGTGGAAGAGAGAGCTGATTTTACTCGTGAACTTTTCCCTTTTGTTCCAGGCTTTTTGCTATCTCGCCTGACTCGTTGACCACTGGTTCTTCTTTTCAATGCAGCTGTGGTTGTATGCTTCTCTTTTCCTCTTTTTTTGCGTAATTTCAAAGTCGCTTTTTTGTCTTTTTGATTTTTTTTCGTCTAATAACTGTTTTGTTTTTTCCCACCTTATGAGCCGGACAATTGTAAGTTTGAAGTAAAACCCGTTTCTTAAATTTGCTTTTCTTCCGAAATGTACCTTTATTCTTTAATTTGCGTTTCTACCGAAATCTACTTTCATTCTTAAATTTGCGTTTCTTCCGAAGTCTATCTTTATTCTTAAATTTGCGTTTCTTCCGAAATCTACCTTTATTCTGAAATTTGCATTTCTTCCGAAATCTACCTTTATTCTTTAATTTGCATTTTTACCAAAATCTATCTTTGTTCTTAAATTTGCGTTTCTTCCGAAATCTACTTTCATTCTTAAATTTGCGTTTCTTCCGAAGTCTATCTTTATTCTTTAATTTGCGTTTCTTCCGAAATCTACCTTTATTCTGAAATTTGCATTTCTTCCGAAATCTACCTATATTCTTTAATTTGCATTTTTACCAAAATCTATCTTTGTTCTTAAATTTGCGTTTCTTCCGAAGTCTACCTTTATTCTTAAATTTGCGTTTCTTCCGAAATCTACCTTTATTCTTTAATTTGCGTTTCTTCCGAAATCTACCTTTATTCTGAAATTTGCATTTCTTCCGAAATCTACCTTTATTCTTTAATTTGCATTTTTACCAAAATCTATCTTTGTTCTTAAATTTGCGTTTCTTCCGAAGTCTACCTTTATTCTTAAATTTGCGTTTCTTCCGAAATCTACCTTTATTCTTAAATTTGCGTTTCTTCCGAAATCTACCTTTATTCTTAAATTTGCGTTTCTTCCGAAGTCTACCTTTATTCTTAAATTTGCGTTTCTTCCGAAATCTACCTTTATTCTTAAATTTGCGTTTCTTCCGAAATCTACCTTTATTCTTAAATTTGCGTTTCTTCCGAAGTCTACCTTTATTCTTAAATTTGCGTTTCTTCCGAAATCTACCTTTATTCTTAAATTTGCGTTTCTTCCGAAATCTACCTTTATTCTTAAATTTGCGTTTCTTCCGAAGTCTACCTTTATTCTTAAATTTGCGTTTCTACCGAAATCTACCTTTATTCTTAAATTTGCATTTCTTCCGAAATCTACCTTTATTCTTTAATTTGCGTTTCTTCCAAAATCTACCTTTATTCTGAAATTTGCGTTTCTTTCGAAATCTACCTTTATTCTTTAATTTGCATTTTTACCAAAATCTACCTTTGTTCTTAAATTTGCGTTTCTTCCGAAATCTACCTTTATTCTTAAATTTGCGTTTCTTCCGAAATCTACCTTTATTCTTTAATTTGCGTTTCTACTGAAATCTACCTTCATTCTTAAAATTTGCGTTTCTTCCGAAGTCTACCTTTGTTCTTAAATTTGCGTTTCTACCGAAATCTACATTTATTCTTAAATTTGCATTTCTTCCGAAATCTACATTTATTCTTAAATTTGCGTTTCTACCGAAATCTACATTTATTCTTAAATTTGCGTTTCTACCGAAATCTACATTTATTCTTAAATTTGCATTTCTTCCGAAATCTACCTTTATTCTTAAATTTGCATTTCTTCTGAAATTTACCTTTATTCTTAAATTTGCATTTCTTCCGAAATCTAACTTCATTCTTAAATTTGGGTTTCTTCCCAAGTCTACCTTTATTCTTAAATTTGAATTTCTTCTTAAATTCTTGATTCTTCTTAAGTTTACGCTTCTTCTTAAATTCCCCCTTTCCCCCAAAATTTATCTTTCTTCTGAAATCAATTTTACTTAAATATGATTGGTAGATAAATAAGACGCGTAGACTTATGGAACGTGTTTCTGCTTATATGATGTGTGTCTGCCACTGAAGTTGTAGAAATTTCATAGAATTTCTCCACATTTTCAATTGACAGAACCTTCTCCAGACCAACTGCGAAAGCTTATGAAGGAAAATGGAGGTAAATATCAACAGTACTATTCAATGGCCTTATGTACTCACATAATTGCTACAAATTTACCCGACAACAAGATAAAAGACATCAGGTAAGCATATAGAAGTTTCCAGAAATTACTGAACATTTTGCGAGAGAGATCTTGGGTAATATTGGGGTTATGGTGCTTAATGACATTTACCCAGAGAAAGGATAGAAGCCACGTTGTTTGGAAAGGGTATATGGTCGTATTAAGTATTGACTCCGTTTCAGGAATTTCTTCTTCTTCAAGTGTCTGGTCTGAAACAGACATTGACGACAATGTTGCGCCAAATCTCCCTATTGTCCGTCTTCCTTTTCAGCTCGGCTTTCGGTAATGTGTTTTTGAGGAACTAAGTAGTAAATTAAGTCTGGCCTTGAGAATCATAAATAGCAAGGATGCATAAGAAAAGGATATGTTCTGGAGGACTGGGAACAGAGAAGATGTTGGGTATCTTCATCATGCCCAGTGAACACAAACTAGCTGGTTGACATAGTCACAGAAGGAATATCTACATTTAAACATATTCCTTTAGTGTAAGAAGACGTGAAAAATAATCAGTATTACACTTGGTGTATTTACATTCATTTTTTATCTTGGAGCATGCAGCAATTCTTAGATTTCCTGTCATTCGACAGATTGATATTTGTATATCAAAGTCACGCTTGTGCCTTCTGTTTGCGTCTTGATAGGTTACTTTCTTTACGATTTCCAGTATGGCGGTTCTCTTCCTTTTACGAACTTATCAATATTACAAGCGTCGTCTTTTCAAGCGTCAATTCTTACCCTTCTTCTTTATCAGTAATTGAAATGCAACCTCAAATAATTAAGTCACTGGTACTTTACATTTCCAGGGGTAATTTTGTGGTGTAAATAATTTTGCATATTTTTGCATAATTAAATTTACATAGTTAATTTTAAAGGACACAAATTCTCCTCTTTCTGAATTCAAATCTGAGGTCTCTATTCCTACAGCATAGATGACTGAACATAACAAACAGCCATTATTTTCCTGATGCTAATGCCAGCCATTCTTCTTCAGCAGAAACTTTTCTTCTTTTCTTACGAAGTATTATTTGGATAGAAAACCTTGTAGCTCATTATAACATAAAACAATCAACCAAGAGATCTGCTAGTTAACAAACTATTGTACTGTGTTCTATATTCAACCTTTACTTTTTGCCCTGATAAAGTGATAGCGTACAGGTAACGTATTCTCGTTTTCTCATTTAGGAATAAAAAAGTTGTTCATCCGGACTGGATCACGGACAGGTAATATTTTTCAGTAGTGTGTTGACTTCGTATTACGAATAGACTCGTTAAAAAATATGATGGATTCTTGTTTTAGATGACTTAAGGAAGTCAATGATGCTCAAAACGCCTCCGCCCACCGGTTTTTGAAACAAGTGTAGAAAAATCCGGTGAGATACCGCAAGTATTACTTACTTTTTGAGGCAAATAACTGCTTAATTTGCCAACCCCTATTATTATATCCCTTCTAGATCCGATCCATATGATATCTTTTGTGAAATTTATTGGGGTTTTTTTTTTGTTGTCTTGCCAAAGACATTGTTAGTTAAAACAAGGATCGAAAGATACTAGGTGAACTCGTCACATTTTGACTTTTCCACCTTGTAGGATTCGTGTACTGTATTATAAACCTTTAAAGTAGTTCTGTTTGTAAAATCTCACCCTGTAATTGCCCTTTGACACATCCTGTCTCATATTAATGTACCCAAGCTATCTTATTCCCCGTTTTCAGTCCCTTTCTTTAGCCCCCTCTTTTCACTTGTATAGTATTGTTTAACTTTGCTGACGTTTAGCCGATCTATTGGCTAATGTATCTCATACTGTAGTGGCCAGTCCCTTTTGTTATTTTATTTGTATCCACGACAACAGCCTTTTTCGCCTGTTGATAAAGACGAAGGAGACTAAATCGTCTTTTCTTTTGATTGGTGCAAGAATACTAAAATATCACGTGACATTTGTAAACATTATGTAAAATAACACGAATTGAAAATTGAATTTTCATTTTTGTTGCTATTAGACTCTTTAATTAAATCAAAATGATAGTGCGTTAAATATGTTAATGATATAGTGAAGGAATATTGCTTACTCTCTTTGAGCCTAAAGGACATATTAATGACGTAGATATGAAAGGATGTATTTTGAATATATCAGTGCAATAACAATATTTGTATAAACAAACGTCTTGTATATAGTATTATGATGGAGGAGCTCAGCCTGTATAACACACATTTAAATAAATAAATAAATAAATAATAATGAAATAATAATAATAATGAAATAATAATAATAATAATAATGAAATAATAATAATAATAATAATAATAATGAAATAATAATAATGAAATAATAATAATAATGAAATAATAATAATAATGAAATAATAATAATAATGAAATAATAGTAATAATGAAATAATAATAATAATAATAATAATAATAATAATAATAATAATAATGTCCCTGAGGCTTCCAGGGGCTCGTATTGCTCCACCACTCAATAATAATAATAATAATAATAATAATAATAATAATAATAATAATAACAAAGTTCATGTCCAGCATGACAGCCCGCACAGGGAGAGTCCACCCAAGACATCAGTGATACCAAACTCTTTCAAACTGCGCTCCAACCGCTTCGTCACCACTCCTAAGCTTCCCACGATGGTTGGGACAACGCTGGTACACACGCAATGTAACTTCTGGATTTGTTAGGCCAAGGGAGAATACTTAGTGACCTTTTCTTCTTCCTTAGATGTCACATTTCGATCGGAAGGCACAGCAAAATCTACAACCAGCCATCTCTTCTTAGTACGGTCTACAACAACAACATCTGGACGATTACATTCCACCTGTTGCATTGTCGTCACTTATCTATCCCACCAAACTTCAAACCTACCATCTTCACTCTTTCTAACTTTGTCAGACACCTCTCCAAACCATTGCCCCGCACATTTCAACCCATACTTCTTGCACAGCTCCCAATATATTCTCAATCCCATCCTATCATGTCGCCTCTTGTACTCCTTCTGAGCCAGTACCTTACACCCACACGCAACATGCTAAACTGACTCAGATCCAATTCCGCAGATGCGACACATAGGACTAACACCACCAGCCCACTTCGACTGCGCCAACCTTGTCCTCAATGCTTGCTCTTGAGCAGCAAACACAAATGCCTCTGTGCTTTTTGCAAGGAAACCACCCTTAACCCACTGTACTGATCTCTCTGTTGCATTTTCATCCATCTCCCGAAAGAACCTACCATGCAGAGCCTTCTCCATCAATCTCTCCTTTCTCT
>RDPX01000065.1:1113402-1125178 GCA_003991215.1 Morbakka virulenta
AAAAAAACTGAAAATAAATGAGCAAAGGAGTGTCTACAAAAATAACTGAACATTACTGAGCAAAGAAATGTCTACAAAAATAACTGAACATTACTGAGCAAAGAAGTCTCTATAAAAATAACTGAACATTACTGAGCAAAGAAGTGTCTATAAAAATAACTGAATATTACTGAGCAAAAAGTGTCTATAAAAAAATTCTGAACTTCATTCAACACATGGATGGGAACCCATTAGATCTACATTCAACTCAGTTTCAGAATTAACAAACTTATTATAGCAGCCATACAGGGCACGTATTAAAGACTAGTCTATTATTATGTCAATTGTCTAGAACGAAAAGAGAAATCGTCTAAGAACAAGAACAAGGAAAATACAAAGACGGAGAAGCGCGGCAATACTTGCTTGCGCTTACAAACATATTTACATGCAAAGTAAATACAATTTAGCGTTATATTTAATGATTCCGTATATGGTCATTCATCATTCCAGATTCCATTTCGCAAGCGAGTCATTATGCAAAATGGTCTCGTAAAGCGGAGTTAAATGTTGACCTTACAAAATTTCAGTGATAAATAGGGATTATTTTGCATTACTCGATTGTTCTCAATCACTTACCACATAACCGATTAGCATGGTGTGATAAAATGCTAATATAAAACAGTGACTCTGATGGGCATAACTTAGTTTCCTTTCCGAAATAGACCCTGCCAAAGGCCAATTTTTTCATATATTTATTCAATTTAAGTAATTTTTCATCATTACCACCATGTCACTTGCCGGTAGGCGTTGGCGATCATAGCTTTCCACTTCTTGCTGTCCTCTGTTGCTCTGATGACACTGTTGTTATTATCGATTCCTACTCAAATCCTAGGATCATTCAACACCTTTCTACGCTGCCTTCTCGGTTCCTCTTTCCGTTTATCTTCATTGTTCTTATTAAATATTTCAGTCCTCGTCTTCTCATGACATGTCCTAAAAATGTTGTCGCTTTTTAATGTAGTCAAGAAGTGTGTTTTTCACATTTGTGTCTTTCAAAACAGTTTCATTCACCTTCTTTGCTGTCCGTGGAATTCTTAGCATCCTTCTCAAGAACCAATCCTCTACTACTTCCAACTTCCTTCTTATTTCTTCATTGTACCTGTGTTTCATCTGCATATAATAAAACAAATTCTACACAGCACTGGAATAAGCTCTTGATTGGCTATAATATTTACACGGGATAGATAAAAATGTCAGTCTGAGAAATTCTTATGGTCTGTCCTGAATATAAAAAGTTTGCAGGGCAATGGAAAAAATTAATGATCAAGGAAAATCCAATGATACAAAATTAATCTTAGTTTTCGAAAAAGTAACTACCTTTTTCACTGTGCAATTCATCCTCATATCCTTGCGTGCCAATACCGAATCTTTTCCTGACAGCACTGTTTGTATCCCTGAGATCTTGAATGAACCAATGAGGGCGCAGTGGGCACCCTGTTACCATATGTTTAATTGTCTGCTTTACAGATGAATTTTGGGCTATACGACTTCAGTCCCGCCAGCTTTTACTGTTGTCCTGTTTACGGAAACCCGGTCCTTCGTAGGGAGTGACGTTTCTTTGCCCAGAATGCTCAGTTAATTATCCTTGACTGTTCCTTTACATCGTCACAAACCCTATGTTCACCTAATCAAGATCTTTCTACCACAGAGAAATTATTTCGTTTTCCATGAATCAACATCACGGTTCGCTACTTCCACCTGTCTCCACACTAACGCGAGGGCATGAAAAGGTATTTGCTCGCCAAATCAAGTTTTGTGTCCATGTAGAAATGTCATCGGGTCACTGTATAATTTAACAGCCACTGCTCCAATTCCGTTCCGTCATGCCTTCTAAAAACAGCTTGGCGAGATTGGCTCCGAGCGTTTAACGTGCCCAAATAGTATAAAAACTTTGCTTCCGATGATTGACATGACTGGGATGAGATTAGAGGTCTTATCCACTTTCTCAATTTTCACATAGCCGATGAGAGAGATATAATTGGTCATGAATCTCAAAATTTGATCATGTTTATTTTCACAGTCTACTCTTCAGGTCACCTCTGACCTGCGCTGTAGTACCTTCCAGGGTACCATTTCTGGGTCAAATAGTCTTTTCCGATTCTCAGGAATAGTTCCAAACGTTAGTTTAAAGTATCGTTATATTTCCTGATAAAATAATTTAATGACTTGTAGAAGATTTAAATTTTATTTTTTCGGTTTACTTTGATACTTTGAACTCAGCAATGACGTTTAAGCAGTAAAATTTGATTACTTGTACTGTGACTTTTGGCACTGACTCCAACACAATTTTCAAAACGTGTCGCTTACTTTCCGTTTGAATAACTGTTACTACATAATTACTGCAGCAGCATGAGGGTCTATAGCAATAATAGTGATATACATAGATACGAACATGGCTTTTTTAGCCTATTTAATGTTGTTTTGGTCACCAAACAGGTCAACAACATATCTAACCTGAGTTCTATTGCAATAGTAGACCTGACACGGGGCCAAAGGCACCTTTCTATGTCTTATCAGTTGTCACGTTATATGACGCAAGTGCTGCAGTCGTAAGATCCCAACAACAACACTTGAGCAAAGTCTCTGTCTTTATTTGTTGTGGGGTGTCACTTGCAAAGATGGATGAAGTGTTGTTTCCATTTCTTTCGGGCATTTGTACTATATCACTGTTGTGGATAAGAGCATGTAGGTGCATTCACATTACCTGGCTTGTTGCCGAGTGCTGCACAAAAGTAATTTGGGTTTTAATGGTAAACATCAATAAATCGTGTATCACTACTCAGTACTATGAAAAAAAAGTTAAAATAATAATTATCTTCGTTTACATTAGCCGAATTATCATTGACAATGCAATACCTGCTGATGGGAGCGTTGGAAACTAAATTGTTTAAATCTAGAATAATTGGAACAAATGAAGACGTAAGGTGTAAATTTTGTGAGACATGCTTTGAGAGTTTGCGACATCTACTAACAGGATGCACAGAGCAAGCAAAAAAGGAATATCTGGAAAGACAGAACGAAGTGGAGGGATACATCCATGGGAATTTGTGCAATCAGCATCAAATCCAAAGCGTGAAGAAATATTATGGAAAAACAACAGCTGAGGAAGAACAAGGTGCTATATTATTGCGGGATACGCAAGTGCAAACAGATCGAACAATACCAGCAAACAAACCAGACAAAATTGTATAGAATAAAAGGAAGAATAATTTGTGTTTATTCTATCAGATACGAAAATGTCAGTAAAAAACTGCTATAAAGAGGTGGAAGTCGAAGGAGAATTGCCACGTGGAACTACTAATAATACCAATTGCAACTGGGGCCTTGGAAATGATGAGAAAGGGAAGTAAAAAACCATGAGATCATTCCAAGGTGCATACATGGTCAGCAGTAACAATGAAGATTACTGAAAAAGTCATTGAATATGGAATAGTAGTGCTCTGCAAAGAAATGAGCCAAAGTAGTCTTAAAACTGGAGAGCCGTCCTTACTTCTTCTATTTTCAAAATTGTAACAGTATATTAGATAACAATAACGATCATAAAATAATCAAACTGTGCATTATAACTTCTTTCGGGGTCTCCAGATACAACGTGGACGAGTTATTCAACATACCGCGGTGTATGTGTAACAAGAACCCTATGTGTCACCACTCAAATATATGGCATGCTAACAGGAACATACAGAAATATTTCCACGAGAGTAGCCCATGTCTTACTCCTACAACAGAAGATGAAGCATGATGTTCTGATAGTGATGCTAATGATATTTTCGATTAAACAAGAGGTTTCGTCCCTTTTTAACCCTAAAGTTGGCAGGATCGTCTCCAAGGTAAAGGTGTCCTGTACGATGATTGGTAATGAGCCCATACTGAGGTTCACGAGCTTCACATCCTAACAATATTCAGTCAGCTTGCAGAGTAGATTTACGTATTTATCAGCCTTACTTACGAGCACTGTTATTTTTCAATATTCATCTAAAATCCTATACATAATTCAAGTACAAAATCCCGTTTTTCCTTGTCGATTACAATGTTGGGTCTGTACGTATCACCTGTAACGATTAAAGGGGATAAAGAATGATTTGACATCACAACAGATGTAAGACAGTAAAGGGCTTTGAGAAATGACACCACAGTGTGTAGCATGGAAACATGTCGCCAGTTGTACCGTCCTTACCTCAAGGGATGTCTTACAATCCCCTAACATGGCCAAGGGTTGGTGGTTTTCGTAGTGAGGGCATTTTGATATGTTAACCTTGACCCATCACTTCAGATTTGTGTTGGAACTTGATGTGTTGTTTATACAGCGTATAACATGATTAGATGTTTGTTGGTGGCGAGGACAAGACCTTATCCCCTAAAAGTTTTTAAGCGTTTGTGGTCAAACAGTATACTTGATTTTATGACAATGGGTTCTTAACCTGTCAATATGAATTCCAGATTAATTCCGTAGGCATTTAACTGGTTCCCTTGTCGATTTATCCTGATCGTAAGGGATGTTTTCTGCACTCGTAGCATTATGCATGCGTAGCATGATGCATGTCAACAAAATTAGCATTTTTGAGGATTTGAAGCTATCCTGAAATGATAATTATCACTCCGGGATTGCCTATATATACCAGATGTCAATTATAATTGACATCTGGTATATACCTATTACAGTTAAATTAAAACTAATTTCTGATAGCACATACCGTTGGAACAGAGGCAAATTGTTCTTAGGATGCAGTGGTAAAGAGTCAATGGTAGTAAGAATCTGTTTTGTCCTGTCAAGTCGTTAGGTCTTGTGTTCTTTGCTACTTAAGTGTAAATCAAAATGCCTTCTTAAGTAAACAGAGAAACAGTCACTTTCCATAGGCTTAATCATTTCGTTATTGAGATACAACTTCGATTTTACTTGTTTGCATAGCAAATCGACTTTTTCCATACCAAAGGAATGATATCTGTCAACTCCAATAATCATATCACTCCAGTTCCAATTCAATGGATTTTAGTATGTATAAATTTGGCTGGGAGTAAATAACTTTAGCAACACAAAATTACACAGGTGGTCGTAGGTGGTTGAAATAAATACAAATTTGTATAATGCTTCTGGCTCTTCGGAGATAAAATGCAACAGGATGATGTGGGCAAGAAGGAAAGTAACTGTGAATGAAAAGATCATGTTTAAGTCGGGGGATCGAGTACCATGTGGATAGAGTACCATGTGGATAGAGTACCATGTGGATAGAGTACCATGTGGATAACATGGCAGCAATTACAATTACAATTGAAATGAGAAAATAAAAGAATGAAAAAGTACATGAGAATTAAAAAAATGTATAGAAAAGTTAAGGAAAAATCAACAGTGTGAAAATAGGAGAATATTACAAAAAAATTATTATTTCATAAAGCAAACAACAGTTAATACTCTCTGGTAAAATTGTTCTACAAAGAGGTGATAAAATAAAGATTTTCAAAAAAACCTGAAATCAATATGACGCTTGTTTAATAATGGTGAAACCCAGAGTTACAATGGTCTTTATCATTCGCCACAAGGAATGAAAGCAATCATCAAATTCAAAATCACACACCCCGGTCAACTATTCGAGAGGTAAGCATGAATGCTGAGCTTTAAACAATAACACAAAATAATATACCACAATGTCAACAATGAGTTTTGCATTTGTAAACACCTGCAGCCAAAAGGTATAAATACTCTATATTTATGGTTTAAAGGAGTGTTTTTGACGTGATATACGAATAAAATTAAGTAACTGGAATGCACCACGAAATACTAAAGTAAGTTTTGGATTGATCCACTAAAACCACAATCGATCAACAGTTAAAGGGCTCTCATTATGTTGGGTTCCGATGCTGGATTTATTTTACCACTGCTAGTTCTAATTTTTAAAAAAAATAGCCAGATCGGCCAACAGTCACGCAATTCTATAAAAGTGTAAATTGCAAAATATACAGAGAGTGATCAACATTTATTACAACATGAGAACATTTATCATGATCACTTATAAGTGAGGAATTAAATACCCAGACAAATACCATGCACAACATGACAACGATAGTCTCAGAATGCAGAAAATTAGCAATAATTACATATATACACATAACAATACAATTATATACATTTATACAATAAATATATATAATCATATTCTGCAGAGTAAATTTATCAATTATGTAGAGAGCCTAACACGTCACGAAAAATTTACGGAAAAAAATTTTTTTAATTTGTTATTTCAATTTTGTCTGTCGCTCCTTGCTTACTGTGTTATCTTCTCGTGTATACTCGTGCATAATCCACACACACACACACACACACACACACATACACATACACACACATATACACACACACACATATATATATATATATATATACGTGTGTGTGTTTGTGTGTGTTTACACAACGTGGTATAGTACATAATTATACAGTGCGCAATAATTTCATAGCGATGAAAACATATATAAAACATATATATATATATATATTAATATAACAGATGTTTTTGCCATTAGATTAATTAAGCCAATTTGAGAGATATTATAATATCCTACTTAAAAACAATGAAAGGTTTCCCTTTAGGAAATAAAAGTAATTAAATCAATGTTGATGCTGGGTGCTGGTTATTGAATGGCTAAGCTACACAATCTCATTTTCCTTCAATTGGTAATTTTCTCACAAAATATATTTCAGTCTAACTACTCCACCTGCAGCTGTTTGGGGCGAATATTCGAAGTTTTCGACTAGCTCAAAATGAAAATGTACCAATGAAAAATATCAAAATATAAAATTAAGGCAGCCTTAAGTAACTTAAAAACAAAACAAATGTACTTTGCTTTATAAAAAAACACCATTTGTTGATAAAATAAAGTAAAAAAATATCATATTGAATACTTGGTCAATCATTAACGCCCCTCTCATTCCTACTCTATGCAAAAACTTTGATAGAAGAATTAAAAATATGTTAAATAACCTCGATTCGACGCTTTTCCATTCCTTAAACTCCTTTCCTTCATTTTGAAGATCTGCACCATCAATTACCATCAGTGTTTTTCATTCCTATAACCTCTGAAATCCAAATTGTTTATATTTTATCACGGTTCAAAGCTATCTTCCCATCTAATCAATCTTCTCTTATGCAACCACAGATTTTTATTTCTGGTCAAAAGTGACCACACAAAGTCAAAATAATTGAATCGTTAAACATGTCTTTGTCACTTGGAAAGATCAAAGAATACTGCATATAAACCTCGCGTTCTGATCTCCAAATGTCAAAGTACAAAGCTGATAGACCTTTCTTTTCATTCGTAATTTATGAGTGTGAACAAAACCTTCTATTAATTGGCCTCTAATACACAATAAGATAGAAAGCTACTGGTTTACATTTTCATCTCCCCGGAGAACCACATCAATTATTAAAAAGTTAATAATGATCATCATTAACCTTAACAAAACGCATGCTGACGAAAAAGTGATTTTCCAAAACACGAGTTGTTGTTTACGAGTTGTGAACCCCATTACTAGTTGCGAGTTGTTACATGCCTTTGACGTGTTTTTATCCACGAGTTAAATCTATAAATACCTTAATTGCGAGTGGAAATTTACGGCTTTGAGAACGGCTTTGTCGCAAAGGTTTTCCGCCCTGCGCAATTGGGTTTTAACGTATCAGCGACTAAAAGGAATTAGCACTTATCTGCTGTCATAAAAGTACAACTAAATTGGAAGTGACTATAATGTAATGTCATCGAACGTTATAATTTTTAAGGATGAAATATAAACTACCCTTGTTCATTTCAGAATATCCTCATCTTTCATGAACAAAAAAAGTTTTAAAAGCTGTGCAAGATCACGCTTGACACCACATCGTAATGGCCTTTCGTATCTTGTGTAACCGGGCACACGACGAAAACTAAGAAGAGGTTAAAGTCACATAAAATAATCCCATTGCAATATATCTAATTTTCATCCCAACGAACAACTTGCGGAATAATTTCATTTCAGCAACTCGTGAAATTACCTCCGGAAGTTTGGCAAGTAATTTGTAATTTTGCACAAATTGTCGTAAAAATCGCTACCTGTGGTTTTAAACCCAAAACGCAACATGCACCTCCGAACCCCAGAAATATAATCTACAAATATAACCCACACTTCATGGCAACAATATGGTTTTATGTAAACATCCCGAAATGTACAATTTCAAAAGATCATAGGCCAATAAAAACAACTCTCTACATCCTGCTATTTCACAGTAGAGAGCTCCCATTTTAGACGAATATCTAAAATTAGAATCCCAGTTGCTTGTCTTAGGCAGATTTATGTAAAAAACCTACTTGAAGATAAAAATTCATGTGACTATATGGTAACCCACAGGTATAACACGTTTTTTCAATTTTGCAAATCAAATTACGTTTAGAATTAACGGCAAACATAAACTACAGTGAGGGGTGAACGCAATTTACGTCACGTATGTAGGACCGAAACCAGTGTTGGCACTTACACTTGAACGTTTTTCTTCCCCAGGTGCGCCAAAACAATGTTATAAATTTAGTGTTGAGCCTCATTAGAAAAACAGACGCCAAATCTAAGATGGTGTACTGTTCGCTCTTGTTGCAGTAAAGATTAAAGATTTTTGTTAAGTCTACTGAACCCGTTGCCTGGAAGTTTTGACAAAACGATTCCGTCATAACGTACGATATCATGATTGGCCAATTCAAAAATGGGTAGTTAAAGGTTCCGTTTCAGTATGTATAAACTTTTGGAAATAAACTTTCTTTATACTTAAGAATTCATCACTTTATGGATTCAGTAGAAGTCGCAATAAGTCGTAAACTATTAATGAGCTGAGTTTCGAGAGATACTTATACCGTTGTCCGGCTACTGAAGTGATTAAGGTCACCTGCTTTATACGTCGACAGTGCGAACCTGCGTGGTGACAGGGGAGTTGTTGTCGACTTGCGCTTGTCTTGTATTTATTGTCTCTTTCTTTAATGCTTTGAGTCATATTTCTGTTAGTGTGTATGATATGCTGTTAATGCGATTATTGTTCTGTAGGGAATGAATTATTTCTTCTATATTTTTTGTTGTGTTGATTCTTTTGTCTATTCTTCTTTTCCCTACACTACAACAATCACACCAACATCATATCTTACGCTCTTCCAGAAATGTGCTAATCATAATACTAATTATTATTACTTGTATGGTTATTATCGCGTCATAAAAAACAGTAAGAAAAAATACCGGAACCAAACAATAAAGAAAAAGAAATGAAATTTATATAAAACGAAAGTGATAATAATTCAATACATATACTATCAAAAGTGATTATTTCCGGTATGCAATTTCACATTTCACCCACCTCATCTTTTTCTTCCTGTTTACGTCTCTGAACATCTAGTTCATCTTCATCTACGTCCCAGCTACGAATGTCACCATTCCATGTCCTTTCTTTCGACTCATTAGGTGCTCCATTTCGCGTGATACACTCTGACCTATTCCGTGTACCTTTCATTAACAAATGGATAGAAAAATAATAGTAATGACCCTCATGCCGTCTTCCGCACCTTGAAATTCGACAGGTCAAAGCAGTCGAATTCAAGACTGTTCCGCGTTATTGACATAATTTTTTTAAAGTCAAAAACATGAAGGCTGGTATTGAAATTAAAAAACATATGAATCACATCCACGGAAGTATACAAGTGACTAAGACACAAAAGAGCTAAATATATTATTGTTATGATCATATTCAAAGGCAACGCTCAAAAAGCGTTTCTAAAAGCACCCGTGGTAATATTTAAGCCTTCATCCTAACAAACTGGAGCTTTCTTTTTTAAGCAAGCAGTGACCACCAGAAACACTCTTGTGATTGCCATTTGCACTACAATGCTGAGGCCATCGGGATTCGGCTTTGACATCTCCTAGCGGGGATTGCCCTTGAAAGGTGAGGGTGCAGGCCTTAAAGTGTGATTTTGCTTTCTGGATAAAAAATTTCTTGGCAATGAAGATTCGTTTAAATGACTCACATATCCACATTATTCTTTAAGTTTGGAATTGTCAGACTAGACGTCTAACAATACTAAACTTACAGCACAGTGGGTTTACTTTTGAGCGTGGCAACCAACAGTGTGAAAAAAGTGCGACAGAGTGCACCTGAACATTACCATTACACTTTCCAGTGATTTTTACACGTATTTGTACACGTGTCTTACTTCATATGCTTATTTACAGTTTTTTGTATGTGTAATCTATTAAGGGAGATAGAAGAGCGAGTCGTCTGGAGAAAGAGACATGATAAAACTGACCATGGGGTGAATACAAAGCTTTTGTGCTCAAGTAGATGAACAGTTTTTCCTTTCTGGTGGAATCCTACGTGGTACTACATGACACGTAAAGGTTCAATAAAGATACGTAGGATCACGATATGTACGTGTCGCTAATTTGTACATCAAAAAAGCAACTTTATTTTCCCGTATCCAAATATTAACTCTTTTTTAAAGGAAATATACGCTGGTTTTGATCACGGGAAACACGTACAATTCGCGTACAGCAGCAAATAAGTTAGCATCTCTTCTGTTGCCACTGCCCCAGCACCTCGACCCGCTGGAACCTGATTAACCACTCGTAGCCTCCCAGTGTCATCCGCAGTAGCGATAGTAATCTCCAGCCACTGTCTGCCAGTGAAACATGAAAGAGTACGAAGAAACTACAACAAAAACTAGACGCTTTCGGTCAGCGTAATTTGAGATGGATCCTTAGAATATCCTAGCGAGATAGAGTAACGAAAAAAGAAATACTGAGACGAACAAATAAAAAAAACTACATAAGATAGTTAAAGAAAGAAGGTGGACTAGCAGGGCATGCAACAAGGCTACCACAGCGACGGCATGCTCACTACACTCTATCTTGGAGACCTACAGTTGGAAGCACGGAATAAGGAAGTCAAATGAGAACATGGAAAGCCACATTCTATGATGACTTGAAAGCTCGAGGTTTAAGTGCCCTAAATGCTCAAGCTCTGAGTAAGGATTGGGTCCGCTCGCGCTTTTTTGCCGCACGATGAACTGCAAGGACAAGAGGACCTAAGGTCTAAGGTACAGTAAGCACCTGATGGTAAAGGAGATTTGCTTGTTTGCTGGGAGCATCTTTTATATAAAAAAAATTGGTAATTAGGGGTGGAAAATTCTGTGCCTTGCAAAAAATTTTGGATTGGTAACTTTTTCTGCTTTAATCCTATCCAATTCCTTTGCGGTCATGTAAATATCCTCTTTCCATACAAACTGCTGCTATTTATACTTAATGTTCCAAGGCACTACTCTCATTCTACAATACCTGTGGATTTCTAATGAATACAGTGTATCAATGATTACACAAACATGTTAAACCTAATTTATGTGGAAATGGTTTGAGTGAGCAAAAAATTATAGATGAATACAAATAAAACTAAACAAAGAAACAGATAAACAGATAGATAGGTGGATAGATAGGTATATAGATAGATAGATAGATAGATGGATAGATAGATAGATAGATAGATGGATAGATGGATAGATAGATAGATAGATAGATAGATAGATAGATAGATAGATGGATGGATGGATGGATGGATGGATCAATAGATAGATAGATAGATAGATAGATAGATAGATAGATAGATAGATAGACAGATAGATAGACAGATAGATAGACAGATAGATAGACAGATAGACAGATAGATAGATAGATGGATAGATAGATAGATAG
>RDPX01000065.1:1125190-1136943 GCA_003991215.1 Morbakka virulenta
TAGAAAGATAGATAGATAGATAGATAGATAGATAGACAGATAGATAGATAGATAGATAGACAGATAGATAGACAGATAGACAGATAGATAGATAGATGGATAGATAGATAGATAGATAGATAGATAGACAGATAGATAGACAGATAGATAGATAGACAGATAGATAGATAGATGGATAGATAGATAGATAGATAGATAGATAGATAGATAGATTCATAGATAGATAGATAGACAGACAGACCAATAGATAGGTGAATAGTTAAATAAATAGACTGGCATGACAAACATACAGTCAGGTGGGCGAATGGATAGATAAAGATGGGTGGATGGATAGATATAGACGCAGAGGGGAAAAGACGAAGAGGAAAATAGTCTTTAATTGGATTCAAATGATTTCTTAGGTCTTTCATAATCTACTGGGTGAACTTTACGACAAATGCAAAAGACAACAACCAAACACATTAAGTATTCAACAAAGAATGTTGATGATGCAGGATAAATTTTTGATGGCTTTGACTGTATTTTGTCAACGACTCCATTATTGACTGCCTACGCAGGATAATAGCTAATTAAAAGGTTGTAATTCAAGAACTAATCTAAAGTAAAAGATACCGAAATATTTTCCACGGTAATAAAACTGTTATTATCTCGTTTATACAAACTAATGGTATGTATTTATTTGTATTGTAATAATGCACTACTAAGTATCATTTGAATGGTGTCAGTACTGATAAGCATCAAGAAAGGAACAGGAAATGATTAGTATATATTATATATAATATATATAATATAATATAATATAATAATATAATAAATTTATAAATAATTATGTTTACACTATTAAAAAATAAGCATTGTCTGAACCATTAAATCCTTTTCGTACTTCTGAGGAACTTTTAAAATTCTTTATGAAGCTCATACCAAAGGAATGACGAAAACAGTAAATAAGCACTATTCTGCATCTATCACAGGAAGTGGGAAATATAAAGGCAAATCTGCCAAAACCAATATTCTAAACCAGCATCAAAAACAATATTACATTCTTTGCCTCACTGGTCATCTCATTACAGCTACTAACCTTTCTTAATATCACCTTACTGGACATATTAGCAGGATCCAAATTAGAAGTCGCTTTCACGAACGACCAAGTCCGTTAACTACGGATTAAGGCGCTGGACTTGAAATCCGTGCCATGGTATTGGCGTACGTATGACCGTGAGTTCGTGTTGGGGTGAATATGTATGACCCTCAGTTCATATGGGCTGAGTTTATATGGGCGTAAGTAGAAAACGTTTCAACGCCCATTTCTTTGCTTGGCCTGTATTCATGTTTTTAGAAGTCTATCAAACCCGCACCATACATAAAACAGGAGGTTAGTAAGTGTTTTATAGACAGCGAGAGGCAGTTAAATATATACCCATTTCTCAGTCCAGTATAACTAATAGTTATATACTAATTAATATCCGACTTTGGGTAAAATACGTAAACTACATTCTTACGATATTTCATCCTTTCACTAGCGAACATTATCAAGGAGTGATATGAATTATCCTTCAACTTTATCATCTAGTAGAGGTTATCACAATAGCAACAGGTTAACTGTAGCTATTTAATCAAACTGGTCTAAACAGATGATAAAACAAGAGAGTAAAGGGTTGGTAACACATTATATTGTTTATTATATCAAGGGTCTAATGAATACGGCTGGGCTTCATTTCCTGAAACACTTCACCCGACACCAGGGAAATTACGGTGGTGAAAAGTTTTTAAAAATGCGGACGTAAAAAGAAGAGCGATACTGACCAAAGCTGAAAATCTGAACATAATTTCGACCTTAAAAACACATTCATAATGGATGATACACCACGTAAACCCAAAGTCACCTTCCGCGCTCCATAACAGGCTGCGCTTCATTTCCTGAAACACTTCACCCGACACCGGGAAATTACGGTGGGAGAAAGTTTTTCAAAATGAGGCGTAAAAAAGAGAGCGATACCGACCAACGCTAAAATTTTGACCATAGTTCTGACCTTAAAAACATATTCATAATAGACGATACACCACGTAAACCCAAAGTCAGTGTTCGTTCCATAACAGATAAAAATCGTATCAACATTGTTTTATATCGTTTAAATGCGTTATGATCGCGGTTTTCAAGAGACAGGAAAGCCAGAGATCAAAATAATCACGTCAATTCATATGACTGCAGAGTATAATGACTACAGGAAGATCCGAAAAGCTTTTTATTTAACCAAACTCATCAGTTAAATTGCACCAGGATGTTTTTTCTAACTTGCGCTTTATTGGAATAGCCTTGCCCTGCTCCACTCTCCATAGAGAACCAAAAAAACAGGCAAGGATTTCGTGCAAAGATCCAACGGAAAAGTGTACTGCGCCAAGATGAATTACTGACTGCTGTCACCTAACAAATACTGTGGATGAAGAGCCAATTAATATCATAATTATATTTAAACAAAAAAAGCTCATCGTTATACCTTTGGATGAAGTAGCATGCCTTTCCTCTTCTTCGGGGCTTGGAATCATCTGCTTCACAACACCTTCCTTTTCAAATTTTCTTTGATCATCAAAAGTTTCTCTCGGTGGCGCAGGTGGTTTTTGGTCTTTGGTTATGATCTTTTCTTGTTGTTCAGTGTTCACTGCATTCCTTGGATTCTCCCTGAAACGCATCTCCAACCTTCTCCTTCGTTCCTCTTCAATTTTCAACCGCTCCCTTTCTTGAAGATATCGTGCATACTCCTAGCAAAATGGAAAAAACATTATAAAAGAATCTTGGAAAAAATACAAAGATACAACAATTGAATTGACTGAAGAAGTGGGTCTTTTTTTCACAGAAATAAAGCTGCTCACGGTAAGATTGTGCTTGTAAGGAATTAAAATATATTTCAACTGTGTCATATTTTAATGGGTGTGTATGACAATCCTCTGATGACTTTGAAAAGCATACACAAGAAAAATAGAGTTTTCAGTACGAAATATCAGGCGGCCACTCGGTCCTCTGGGTCTAATGACCCCTGGATATAAAAAAACAACTCATGTTAAAGAGGCACTTTTCCAGGGCCTGTGGTAAGCAGTTTCTAAAATTCTTTGGAGGTTTTATTGTAAGGAGGTGTTGAAAAAATTTTCACAAAAACATTAAAGATGGGTTTGATGGCATTGATAAGAAATTTATGGAATCTTAAAATCATAACTGGTGATAATGGTATGGTTTATATGACAAATTTTTAAAAATTTAAATTCAAAAGTATAAGCGATAACCTAAAAAATCAGCTGGTTTTAAATCACTTGCACGAAATCAAGATTTCAAACACATTCCCTAAACGCTACATATATAAGAAGGTATTGACCATCACGACCGCGATTTAGCTCGCCTCTTTCCTATGCTTCGTTCCAATCAAGAAAATAGCATCTTCATAATGTAAAGATAGCTCACAAAACTGTTAGTTAAAGCAACTTTCAACGTACATTATTTAACTTTTTTCATGTGCTTCTTCTTTTTCTTTATCTTTCGGCTGCTCTCTGTTAGGAGTCGCCCAGCGGATCATACGCCTCCAGTTGCTGCGGTCGGCAGCATCTTCCTTTCTCACTCCCACCCCCCCTTATGTCCTCTTTTATTACATCCATGTGGCGTTTCCTTGGTCTTCCTCTCTTACTCCTCCCTGGTAGGTTCATGTCTAGAATTTTTTTCACGTGCTATTATAGCTCAAAAACCTTGCTTTTTTATATTCTGTTAAAATCTTAAGAATATTTGTTCACCGAACTGGATTCGAACCAGTGTTTACGGTTACCATAGCTACATGCCCTACCACCTGAGCTCCACGCACCACGCAATGGTGTTCATCAAGAAAAATATTAAAAAGGCAAGGTTAGAAGCAAAGAAAAAACATAGGAAAACATCGGAAAGACTAACACATTCCAAGACCTATTATCTCTTGGTAATGGCGAAACACAAATAATCACTTATTTTTTATTAACAAAAGATTAATGATATAAAGTTTCTTATAATTTTTTTAATGGAGTAAAGCTTTGCAATAAACTCGACTTTTCATATTTATTGGAACTTCATACACAGAATTTATAAATCACGAATCAAACCAGACAGATTTTATAATTTTTTATAAATATTTTCGAGATTACTCTCATCCTCAGATCTAAATGAAAAAAAATTAGAAAATAATAACATTTTACACAAGGACGTCCAAAGTAGGTATAGTGGTTAGGGAGCTAACAACAACTAAAACTTTATTGTTAGGCGCCCTGCTTTCTATATTCATCTATGGTGTTTATGGTTTGTTTGATCTACTCAATGAACAAAGCTTCCAAGGTCTTTAAGTATTCCTGTCCCCTCGCTGAAGATTTTAAAATCTCCACTTTTTCTACACAGAATTCCCTGAGAATCTCTGCCAATAAAAGTCAAGGCATGTGGTATGCTATACAAGTAATGGAGCCTATTACTTTTCACCAAAAGGCTTGGGAACATAAACACTGTAGTCTATAGCTCAGTGTTAAAGAAAAAGCATTTTGGCAAGGGTATATAATTCGATCTCAAACTAATTCTGATAATGCAACACTCTTCCAAAGTAACGAATTTGCGAGATACATGAAAGCACTGGAAACTATTCATGTGCCAAATACAGCCTTGTGGTCTCAAGGGAACTCTGAAATAGAAGCTTTTAACAAGCAACGTACGGAAAGCAATCCCAGCAGCTCATATTGAGAACCGTCCGTGGCAACAAGAACTAGTGAAATTTTTAATGAGCTACCCTTCAATGCCATATTCAACGACAAAAGTTTCAATCTGCTTAGTTGTTATACAATCCACAAATCAAAGATAAAGCACTTGTACTGCTAAGAGAAACAAGGAAACACAAAAAGAAAATGGAAGAAAATGGAGGAAAATGGACGAAATTATGTAACTGAATACAGAAATGTAAATGATCACACATTCAAGTTGGAGATACAGTATTTGTAAAAGAAAACAGACAAAACAAGTTCAGCACAAACTTTGACACATCATCCTACAAGGTTATTTCAAAGGATCAAAAATTACAGCGGAAAATAACAAACGAATATTACCCACAAATGTGTCATTTTTTAATTGAATATCTATGAAACCAATGGGTGATGATGATGAAATTTATGATTAACCAGAAAAAAAATATGGAAATATGGAAACGAAATAAAATCAGCTGTTATTACATAATCATTAAATTGTATGAGCATTTGTTGAAAAGCGGGAGTAATGTAGTAATTATATCATAGACTGATGGTAGATCCCTAAGACTGTTACGAATTGTTATTGTTTGACTTATGAGAGTAGCTCGACGTTTATAGGTAATTCAGGTAATATAACTGTCACTTCCTCTTCAGCTTCGTACTTTGACCTCTTCATACGTCGTACTTTGACCTCTTCATACTTCGTACTTACGGGTGAATACAAAGTCGTCTTTATTCCACTATTTCCTTTATGCTAACCCCTAGCATTGGATGTAGTTCTGTTTCTCTTACTTACTTATATACTCCAATTGGAGCTCCAACTGGACTGCAAGATTGTGGAACTCTTTGGGTTCTGAACGCTCTTTTCCATCATACGGTTTGAATGCTAAGTCGAAGCTCAACTCTTATTTCTTGTCCTAACCTTTTCTTTTGTCTTTTCTTCACAGTTCCTTAATACCTTGTATGGATTTTATCATTAAAAAGTTGGAATAAAGTAAAGATAATTGAACGGAAGGTCAAACAAAACATAGTTCAGTTTTGCTAACAAATTTAAATTTCGGCATCAAGTAAAAACATTGTTTTACTTGAATAAACAAAAAGATAATAGATAGTAACATAGCTAGCCTGCAGATACACAGGCACAAATAGGGAATTGGTATAATAGAAACACTTACTTCATCCTGAAGCTCCATGGCTTGTTTATGCTGCTTCTCCAGTTCAGCCTAATGAATAACAAATATCAGAAATTTCATCGGTTACCGTTGTTCAATTTAAAAAAACTTACAATGCCTGAAAAAAGCAAACCAAAAGTCGACCGTGAACATAACTGGACTCCATGTAAAAGAAAAAGAAGATTTTTTGAAAAGATTATCTTGTTATAAATGGGATTGTTCCAGGTATATTTGAAAAGCAAAAGTAATTCCAATTTTCAAGTCTGGTGTACATGATAGTTTTTTATTATTACCGTCCCGTACGTGTGCCACTAACAATCAAAAAATATTTAAGTAATGTGTAAATACACAAACCATGGAAGATCTAGAAAGTCATGGATTGCTCTCCACCTACCAATTTCTTTTCCGAAAAACACAAATCCACTGAGGTGGCTACTGTCTGTTTTGCAGACCAATTACAAGTGTTATTTTTATTGATCTAAGCAATTTCTTTGACACCATACACCATACACTCTTACTGAAAAACTCCCAGACCCTGGAATAACTGTTATACCACAGCAATGTCCGTTACCAACAGTATCCTTCGACAGCAGAAACTATTTTGTGTCGTGTTCCTTAAGGGTCAATCTTAGGTTTACTATTGTTCTTAATGTATTTTCATGAGGTTCAAACGGCCTTTTCGAAATACGTAATCTTTAGAACGATTTGAATCTCTTTATGTCCTTCATTACATGTTTGTTACTTTGGAGAGAATAAGCTTGAGATGTGACGTAGAAGTAAAGACTTTATGTTGTATTTTCTGTTTAGATTCACGTGTTGATCTTGTGTAACAAATGACTAACGTATCTGATTTCGCAGATTGGAAATTATAAAAGATTTTTGGGCGTTTCCAGTGCTATCTAAAATTGGATTTCCGAACAAGATTTGTATTTCTCCTCAAATATATATTTTTCTCTCCGAAGGTACAATAACTGGTAGCAAAGAAATCAGAAATTACTGTATGTATATTAAGTACCTAAAAGTTAACATTTTGCCTTGTTGGATCGAAACGCAACTTTGTTTTGAAGAATTCGTTTGCACTCTCCCACTCCTTTTCACTTTTCGGTAGCTTAACTTCTCTTTTTAAATAGCTTTTGGGCAGTATCCTAACTAAATCTCATTGGTCGTCACTTTCCATTGATGTTTGTAGCTAACAAATCTTTTATGTCCATAATGTCGTGCAAATAACAACTCCTAGTGTGACTATTAAGACCGTGTAGTGACGAAAATTCACGACTACAATAATATACGAACCCATGTTCAAGATTATCATTCTTATCTGGATCACAATCTTTATGACACACACCAATTCTATTAGTAGGGCCATTTGTTGGACTTAACGACTGTTCTACATTGAACCTTCCATTGGGTGTTGAATCCGTTAAACTGTCACGGTTGCACACTTTACCTTTACAGCACCATACAAGTCTTTCCAAAGTTTAAAAATCTTTTTGACAATATTAACATCGCCTTTCTGAACCTTCTCCTACAAACGCAAGTACCAGGATCAATAAAATATAAAGAAGATAATTCCAAGCCTGCCTCCACATCTTTCTCAACGACTTTTCAACAATTTGCAAACAATAACAAGCAAATTAAGATAGATTTAACGTGTTGATTCATCGGACCTATGTCCGTTCACTAGTGTGTCACGATGACAATAAATCAATCAAACAATCAATAATAATAATAATGATGATAATAATAACAATAATGGTAAAGATAATCTCATTTGCATCTAAAACACGAAAACGCTCTCGAAAATGTCTATATTGAAAGATGCACGTGTATAAGACAAAGGGTAAGCCGTTTCAAGCGAAATCATAGTATGACCAATATATTTAGTGGTTGTGTGACATAGTGAATGCATTGGTAACAATTTTACTAAAGTATTCTGGGGTTTTTTGATACACGAAAAACACCACAATCATAATACAGAACAAGTAAATCCAGGAATGAAGAATGGAACCTGTATCACTATTTTGGCAGTCCTTTGGGAGAAAAGCAATGTACCGGCCTGGTGTTGTTCATCAACAAATGTATTGTCTAAATGGGCTAAACAACGATCGTGGGATTTCAGACTACAACAAAGAACAAGAAGCTAAGATCTATCTAACCACCCATCTTCTGATCAAGCCGACATGATCAAATGCCAATCATATGTCGTATTCCGTCACTTCCTAACATAAGGATCGGATGGCACCCAGTGAGATATTTCTTTTGTCTGTTTTCGTTTACTGTTTTGTATGTATCACACTTGGAATTAACTTTCACATGAATCTCAAATACACATTGAGAGTCCATGACAGGACTGAGCCTACCTCTAAAAAGAACCTTGTGAAAATAGGGTGAGGTGTTACCCAAGGGAGGTTAATTTGAAGTGAGGCTTGATTTTAGGATTTACGGTAAAAGAAAACAAAATAAACATAGGAACAAACCTCCTCTGCAACTCTTCTGTCAAGTTCTGAAAACAACCAGACCTTATCTTTTGATCTGCATTGTAGAGAAAGTAGTTAACTGTTTGAATAGCAAGGAAAAGCCTTTAATCAATGTGGGATTTGGTATATAAATGCATATATAAATTTCTCTGCCTCTCTCTGCCTCTCTCTGTGTCTCTCTGTCTCTCTCTCTCTCTGTCTCTCTCTCTCTCTCTCTCTCTCTCTCTCTCTCTCCCTCTCTGTGTGTCTCTGTCTCTGTCTCTTTCTCTGTCTCTTCTCTCTCTCTCTCTCTCTCTCTGTCTCTCTCTCTCTCTCTCTCTCTCTCTCTCTTTCTCTCTCTCACTCACTTTCGTTAGTTCAAAGTAATTGGATATCCCCCTTTAAGCTCTTACAGATATCTATATCATAAGATAATGGACCTGCTCAAAAGTAATAACTGTAATCCACATAAAAACAAACTGAAGTGAAATAATTTACCATTTAACAAGTACAATGTATATAAAATTGACAATCTTATGTGGGATGTGTCAGATATTCAAGCTAGAGCAACCAGAAAGAATAAGGAAGAAAAAATTATTTAATACCTAGTATGAGGTCAAAATTGTAGCAACTTACCCTTGAATATCAAATTATGACCTTCACTTATTTATTTAAATATAAAAAGAAACAAAAAATACTTACAGTGTTTTAAACTCAGAACCTGTTAAAATTCCAGCTTCCCTAACCTCTTCCAAATATGCATTTTTTGCAGCTCTGACATCCTCTCTTGCTGTACCTCTGTCTTTCCTGTTGCGTATGTAGTGGTTTTGAACTATTTGGAAAAATATGAAAAACGTACAATAACCAATGTGGTTCCTAAAATCACAACTAATTTTCCCATGCACATTTATATGTGGGCCTCATTTGCTCCATTAAGAACTCACCCTTGAGTAAGACCTTTGATATGCATCTTTAATTAAGTACACAGAGTGCCTAATAAAAATCAGAAGTATGATGTATACTAATATTAAGATGCAAATTCACTAAGTTGACTTTCATTAAGATTGCTGTTGTCCAAAAATCAACAAATAAATTATTAACACTGCTTAAAAGCAAGTCAATAAAGCAATCTTAAAATCCTAACTGTAATATTCCTGACTCTCCCATAGTATTTCTGTGGTTTGCTTGCCTTAGACATTTTTTCTCCATCTCTTTCATTTATTCCCTTTAATTTCATCTATTGTAATTCTTTTCTCTATCTTATGCCTGCTACCTCTTCTTTCTAATTAATGCTTTGTACATTTTTTTTAACCTTAGTTAAGACCTTCCACCATCCTTTCTTTTACTTAATCAGTCAGAATTTCAATTTGCTTGAGTGCTTTCCATAGGACATGAGATGTATTCATTCCTTCCTTTTCTTTTCATATTTAGCACACCATATTCCTTGAAATTTTTAAGGTCAGATCGAACCAATGATACAAAAGCACCAACTTATTAAATGTTCATTGGAAAACGTTTCCTGGAATGTTAATTTTCCACAAGTTAATAATTCCCTTAAAGAGCATAACCTTCATGAAATCTTACTCTTTTTAGCACCTAGTTCTTTGCTCTTCCTCCTATAAACTCCATATAATACTGTTCTTCTTTTCTAACTCTTAGAATATTTGTAACATATGTAAGCGGTGAGGAGCCATGGCTTAATGGTTAGTGCAACTGCACAGTAACCAAGAGTTCCGGGTTTGATTCCCCAAGCTGGCAAGGAGAATTTGGAACTTTACAAAGAAAAAAATAAAAAATTTATTGGTTGGCATCAGGAAGGGCCTTTGGCCAAGAAATTCCTCACTGCCAAATCAAAGTCCCTTGGAAGGACACCATCTGAGCCCCAATTGCTGGGGGAAAATGACGTTAAAACTAAAAAAAATAAAATTTGCTTCCAACACATGCTAGCATGTAAAATGGATGTTAAACCGAATATGATGATGATGATGTAACAATCAACAACAATGATAGAATCTAGAGCAGTTATAGACTTCTGACAAGCTAAACCAACTGGCTTTTACACATAAAGAAGGATTTCTAAGATAATAACACTTACATTCTTCATCCTGTAGTTGTTGTGCTAGAGCTGCATCTTCAATGGCTCTAAACTCTGAACAAACTACAGGGTAAAAATACACATAAAGTAAGAATACAGTGCAAGCAAGTACAGAATTAGCTGCAGAAATGATTTTGTCCACAAAATAATAATGGTAGCTCAATTGGCACAGCAGATAATTAAGAAAGCCTAAGTTGCAGCTTGTAACAAAAAGCTCATGCAAAGTATACTTTTCCCTGTTGTTCTTTTTTAATAATTCCAAGGCTTTTTTAAAAATCAGGTGAAAATGACACCAACAAAAAATTTGATCAAAAATATTATTTCAATTAGTTTCCTTCTCTGTTCCTTGGGGTTCAAAGTGATCTTTTGCATAAAACAAGTTTCTTGACCATCTTCTATACACTCTATCCTATCAAATCACATATAAGTAAGTACTTTAAGATTATATTCAGTGTAGACTTGGGTACAATCTTGTCTTGTTATAATTAGTATAGTTTTCAGTTTAAGATATATGATGTAATAGCTGGTGATGATGCATCTGCAAATAAGAATAATCATGTAAAAAACACATTTACTTTAATCTCACTCTTAAAATTATTTTTTTGCTTAAACTTCTTGAATAAAATAAATGTCTTGTTGTAATGTTAAAATTTCACTACAAAAATGAATTATTATTGTTATTATTTAGTGGCAGAGCAATATGATCCCACAAAGGAATTATTATTACTATTATTATTATTTTTATTATTATTGTTTATTATTATTACTTTATTATTACTATTATTTTATTATTATTATTATTATTATTATTATTATTATTATTGTTGTTATTATTGTTATTTTCTTGTTATCACAGGTAAAAGTTCCTGGTAAGTTCGTCCCGAAAGCAAGCTAGAACAACTAGCCTCAGGTTTCGAGAACCTTTCTCAATGTTCTTGCAGTTCCCAACAGCACCGTTTTCTGTATCACTTCAGTCCTGATCTTGATCCCGATTTTTTCTATGTACTGCTCTGCTTCTTTTGTGACACATCCCAATGCACCAACTACAACTGGGATGACACTTACTTTTCGAAGGCGCCATAACCTTGCAATTTCTCTTTTCAGTTCTTGATACTTTTCAATTTTCTCTTGTTCCTTCTGTTTTATCCTTGTATCTCCTGGTACGGCTATGTCAATGATCAAGCACTCTTTTTCTGGTTTTAGCTCGACAACAATGTCTGGTCGCCTATGTTCAATTTCGTAATCTGTGTTTATGTTAAAGTCCCACAGTACCTTAATGCTTTCATTTGCAGTAAC
>RDPX01000065.1:1166257-1183076 GCA_003991215.1 Morbakka virulenta
AATGCTTGTAATGATTGGTATGCTTGTAATGATTGAAATGCTTGTAATGATTGGTATGCTTGTAATGATTGAAATGCTTGTAATGATTGGTATGCTTGTAATGATTGTAATGCTTGTAATGATTGGTATGCTTGTAATGCTTGTAATGATTGCAAAGGTTGTAATACAGAGATACATGAATATTTCTTTGTGACATTTTCTATTGACTGGGTATTATTCCTGATACCAATACTTTTGTGAGCACATTTTTCAAATTTTGTTGTTGCTTCGTAACAGCATGTCACATGGCTACTGTTAGTTAACGAACAATAAGTTAAAAATGGGATGATAAAGGTTTTAGAAATCCTACCTGCTACAGTTTTTGTAAGGAATAGTCTCATTCTTTTCAAAAGTCTCTCTCTGGAATATATATATATATATATATATATATATATATATATTTATAATACACATTTTTACTGATAGTCGAGAAATGATTGTCTAATGTGAGTGATTCATCCAGTGGGACACCTAATTATTTTTAGCTTTGGTAATAGCTAGAGCTTTTGAGATGTATTTAATTTCAATGGGTCTTCTTTTTTCGTCGAGTCTTAATCTTGTGCCGAAAACCATAATTTCTGTAGGGTTTTCTTTCATATTGAAAGGTAATTCGTTATCTTAAAGCCATCAGAGAGGCTTTGAAAGTCTTTGGATACAGCTTTTTCTATTTATTTTGGTTTTCTTATTGGAATTAAAAAACGGCACCTTCAGTATACAAGGATTAGTTTACAGTGAAGTAACAACTTGATTACCTCATTTAAATAACGCAAAAAAAAATGGTCCCAAAATTGAACCCTGAGGTTCCCCACAATTAAGTGCCAACTATGACGATACAACACCATTAAAGCTGACTAACATTAAGCAGTTGAATAAATAACCTGTAAGCCAGGCAGGTTTTGTGCTGTGATCCCGTATTGAAGTAGCTTATCTAACATCACTGAATGACTTGCAGTGTTAAATGCTTTGCTCAGATCTACAAATAAAGTGCCAGTTAATTTACAACCATTTATTGCTTTTCGTATGCCGTTGACAAGTAAAACGCTTGCAAACTCAGTACTCTCATGTTTTCTCAATCCAAAGTGTTGTGGAGACAATAATTGATACGATTCAAGACCAATTAGTTGAAAATTTACACACCTTTCTATTACCTTAGAAATTATGAGCAAAAAGGATATCGGACGATAGTTTGTGAATTCTGACTTTTTAACGTCTTATTAAATTATACGTTAATCAAGTCTTATACCTTTTACGAACACCTCACATATAGTACTTTCAAAACAGGATTTTGCTTCCTCCCATCAAAATTCTATTTTTAGCTCTAAATAGGCATTAGCACGATTAAATTGATGTTTTAGTGCTTGACAAGGTCTTCACCAAAAATTGTTTCGTTTGTCTAATAGTCAATGTCTGAACTTTGTACAATTCCGATTAGAAAGGGAGCACCATGAGCAGTCACAAATGTAGTGTGTGATGATTTGTCAGGCAAAAAGATTCTGATTTTAATATAAAATATTTGGCTGTCTTTACTTGCCACCCCTGCTATTCTATTTGTATTGGTGTCAAAGTTAACTTTTTTTGTTACTCTATCATTCCTTTGGTTTAAAAGCAACAGCTAAGTACAAAATTGAAAAATGGTGTTCACAACTGGTGTACGGATTTTATTGCAAACAAGGTATTTTGGGCTCTAAATAGCCATTAGCACAATTAAATGGATGTTTTAGTGCTTGACAATGACTTCGATAAAAGTGCGTTTCGTTAGCCTAATGATCAATTTCTGAAATTTGTCCAATTTCAATTAGAAAGGGAATAGCAAAAGTGATCATTAAGGTACTGTGTGATGATTTGTCAACTCAGCTCTTCCCATCACATGTCAGCCGCACTGCACTATGTGAAGGCTTAGATACATTTAGGATGTACAGAGTTGCCCGTATTCATATCGGCTATAAGCCAGGTTGTTGCCCTTGAGTTCCGCTTCACCACATCAAAGCAATTCTGACCAACCTCAACGCAAGTAAAGCATGTCATGGTTTTGTTTAGCTGTGGGGGAGGAGAGGGGTTAACAAGCTCCAGTATTCTCTCTTACACAAAAATAACAAGCCTTGTATCTTTGTCTTTTGTCCTTTTTCAGTCATTAGAAACAAAAACTACATTTTCTATATTAGTTTCAGCTTCAACTAATCTCCACTCTTGTTAATCAAATGAAAATCAGATTCATCCAAAATCGATATCACTTGTACACTTCAGGCTTATCAGAAAGGAAGGCAACGCTCGGTGAAGAAACTCCTGCTAGATCACACAGCTTTGACATCAGTCCATTTTTTCTGCTTCCACGAAAATACAATCCTTTAACTGGTCAAACGTGGCAAAAATTGCTAATAGAATGGATTTAGAAGAGTAGATTTTACACAGGTTAAATCCGTCTTATTTTATTTAGGTAACAAAATCTGGTTTCTGGAAGAAGTTCATCGCTGTAAAAAAAGACTGTGAATCTTGAGGTATATCAGACAATACTGAGTGTTTGTTCGAAAGCTTTACCGGAAAAACTATGGACGACTTGATTTTGCTTCTCGCTCAATTTTGGATAACTGGCAGAATTCGAACCCTTTCCTTAATGTAGTCTCCTTTATGAGAAAGAGTGATGTGTTGGGGTTTGCTATTCATTCATTCTAATCATACAAAGAAAATCAATAGTTTTATTACCAATATACTATTTTACTCAACCCAGCCGATGCAAACCATCAGTTATTGAAAGGTATAACATTATATGTATATATACATATATATATATATATATTTAGTTTTAACATCATTTCCCCCCAGCAATTGGGGCTCAGACGGTGCCCTACAGAGGAACTTTGATTTGGCAGTGAGGAATTTCTTGACCGGATGAACTTCCTGACGCCGACCAATGGCTTTTTTTTCTTTGCAAAGTTCTAAATTCTCCTCGACAGCTCGGGGAATCGAACCCGAAACTCTTGGTTACTGTGCAGTTGCACTAACCATTAAGCCACGGCTCCTCTATAGGTATAAGCATTTTATGTAATACATTTTTACAAATATTTTACCCAAAGCAGAGCTTTGAAGCCATCTAAGCCCAAAGGGTGACTTCTCATGTTTTCTTGAATATGGAAAGAAAGTAACAAAACTTAATATTGATTTAATTTTCTTAAGTATTTAATGCGTCACCCATCATGGGTAGAGAAACGAATTGAATTTAGGAGACTCGGATTTAGCGATTTACTGAAATCACCAGAAACAGCTTTTTTTCGTTTAAAATTTCCGTATTGGTGGAATACCGCAACTGTTATGCTTACTGCCAATGCCTACAATATTACGACGGCGAAATGTTGAGAGTTACGACCCGTTTAACACTTTTTTTCCCTAATGGTTCCCAAGCGGATTTTATAGCTGACAGCTTTGATTTTTAAAACTATTTTTTCATTATTATAGTTATTATTTAGATACACAGAAGAATAGCCATATCGAAGAATGCCTTCCAAAAGCTGAGCAGAATTCTTAAAAATAGAAAACTAAATGAGTCTGAAGACCAAGATTCTTGACCGCTATGCGTATCCCATTCTTACATACGGTAGCAAATGTTGGACTATATCTCCTGTGTTGGAAAAAGGATCAAAGTAACCGAAATGTGGTTTTACCGAAGAATCCTTAAGACATCGTGGACCCAACACATCTCACACAACGAAGTATTGCGCAGAGCCGGAACACAGAGAACAATGCTATATACGATCAGAGACAGACAGGCCAGATTTTTCGGACACATAACGAGGAAAGGACAAATGGAGAACATCGTTACAACGAGGAAAGTGGATGGTAAACGTTAAAAAGGAAGGCCGTGACTCACGTTCACAAGAAGCCTTTGCAAATGGTTGGACATCACTGAGACCCAGTTGATCAAGGCAACAAGTAATAGAAAACGATGGAACACCATGATCGCCAACGTCCGCATCGGATAAGGCACCAGGAGGAGTAGGAGAATGATGATTTATATACAGCTAGGGAAGTTGGAATTCAGAGCAAGAACAAGTGGTCATTTAACAGTAACACTGATTTGGATTTTGAATTTTTTAGGATACTGGACAACTTTTTTACAGTAACAAATATAGTGAAAACCTTATCTCCTTTCTCTGTCAGGAGTCCCTTTGAAAGTAAGTTATTTTTGTTTCTATGAATTCTGTGACAACTCTCAGTGTACCATTTCATTAGTACAGTACATATTTCTTCGCATATTGTTAAAAAGTGGAGAAAAGAGTTCCTGATGCGATTCCCATTTTTGACAAGAGGCATGAACGATAATTTGTGAAACTCATTCTCGTTTGCTTTTCTAGCCCTCGTTTTGAATCTAAAAGTCCAAAATACTCACAATCCAACACACTATTTATGTATAATTCTTGATTCATTTAAATTATTGATTTTTTCAACTGTTTGTTAATCCATCTGTCGACTAAAGGCTATACAGCACATCAACCATTATTAAGGGATTTCTCCTTTAGTAATAACAGGTGCTAATATATGGTGAGAAAACTCACAATATATATTTTATTAGAAGTTCACAGCTGTGTAAGAGCTACACGTATTTTGGGGGATCATTGTGCTGCTGAAGGGGAAGGAATTGTTTACAACGTTTTATTTTCTTTGCCAAACGATAACCGTCGGCTGCTTAACTGAAAAAGACCACTTTCAATTTCCTAAGATCAAAAGAGAAACTACGTTTTGAAATAATGCAGGATACAAATGCAGTGATAAGTAAACAGCTGTCTATTCTTCCAACAAACATCTTTGAACTCGTATAGCCTACGTGGCGACGCTACCCTCAAGTAAACCGCCAGCAATTTTTCAAAAAAGCCGCTGACCGGCTTGCACTGTTTCAAACAACTGGTGTTGTCATGCCTCATGTCTGGTGTGGACATGGGTGGTCACGTGCTTCCATACCTTTATTTGTCCATACAACCCAGTAAATTTTGTTTCTCTTTGGTACTGTAAGTATGGAGTATATTAAGACAACATTTCCATTCAATGTGGACAAATCTTTTGTCTCCCGTAAGTATGACAAATAACCTTCATCAAGTCACAAAGCAGAATTTCACGGTCTTACTGTTTTATCTTTTTCTCCAACTCTCCCTACCACGTCCGCTTTAAGTATGGCATGTCATACTTAAAAACACCTGCTTGTCAGATATCGTCTTTAGAAACGAGAGAGAGAGAGACGGGCTAATATCATTGTAAAGATGTGACCTGAAACCAATCACAACTGAAAATACCAGAAAACAGAAAGGTATTAATTAGACAAAAAGGAATTCCATGATTCTCAGGCATCGGAACCACAACTGCCTGTTGTCATTCCTGCAAAGAGAGAACTTCCTTGCCCGTCTTTCATCATAACATGACCAATATTCTAGTACAAATGCTCTTCTACTGCTCTAACAAAAGCATTTTAAAAAATCATGACATTAAAGATTTCTAACGACTTTTTAAATGTGTAAAAACACAGTAAGGACCCACGCTACTCATTAAATCTAAATAAAATTGAATTAATATTTGTTTTAGATTTTAGGTCTCCAGCGGTGTCAGGTGGTATTTTGTTACACAGCCGACAAAAGTAATTTGTAAATATCCTTCAGTAAGTAACTTCCACTGACTTCAAGTATCAGTCAATAATCAAATGAGTCTTAGCTACCGCGTGATTGGATTCTCTGGTGGTCTTTCAGGGGGTCCTTAATTCGAAGTCTCCAAGTTCTGTGCAGGTCAATATATCTGGATAGATTCACATATGTTAATCCTGAGTATATATAGCAACCCACAACTCAAAGGCTCCCTTTTCCAATAAGGAAACCACGCCCCAACGAGCAATACGGAATTGAAAACGATAAAAATAAAAACAATTTGGTTGAAAACGTAAAGCCGTTACATCAACAAGTAGAAGAAATTAAAGTCAAAGGATAAATAAGCTTATTAAAGTGAAAGGTTAGGAAGGTGAAAGCTAACAAAGATCAAGGGTCAAGAAAGTCAAAGGTGCTTTATTTTATGCAGATTACAGAAACCTGTAGTTTTACTTGCTTTATTCTGGAGGGAACATGAATAATATCAGGTATGCGGATAATACAACGCTTATAGCGGATTCAGAAAGTAAACTACAGGATATTGTGGATAAAATTGTGACTGAAAGTGAGAAGTTGGGATTATCATTGAATGTTAAGAAAACGTTTTTCATGGTTATATCGAAGAAGAGTCTCCTAAGTACCACTTAATAGTGAATGGGCAAGTTATAAAACAAGTAAAACAGTTTAGTTACTTAGGTAGTATTCTTACAAGCGATGGTAGATGTGACACCGAAATAAAAAGAAAGATAGGAATAGCAAAGAAAGCTTTCAAAGATTTAGCAAATATTTTGACAAACAGAAAGATCAAGTTGGATACAAGGAAAAGAATATTAAAATCTTATGTATGGTCAGTTCTTTTATACGGTTCTGAAACATGGACAATAAGCAAGAATATGGAGAAGAAATTAAAATCTTTAGAATGATGGTATTTCAGGCCTATGCTAAGAGCACAATGGTTAGATAGCCAAATAAATAAAATTGTTTTAGACAGAACTGGAGCACACAGAAGTTTAATCAACGTGATTACAAAGCAGCAAATGTATTTTTTCGGTCATATATGTAGAAAAGAAAAGCTTGAAAATTTAGTTAGCACGCGAAAGATTGTGGGAAAGAGAGCTCGTGGCAGACAGCGACAAGGTTATATGGCTTGCGTGAAGAGAAGAATGGGTTAATCTTGGTCAGGAAGTGAAATCATTCAACATACAAAGGACAGAGAGATTTGCGGGGCCATGATCGTCAACGTCGATGGACTGGACACGTAGATAAGATGGACTTAGTAATTCTTAGTAGTTCTCTATATTTCTCTAAGATGGATGATAGGGGTGTCTCTGCCAGAACACCGAACAAACGAAGATATTCGAAGGCTTGCAAAAGTTCCTAACATACGTGAGAAAGCAAGAAAAAGCTAGATTGAGGTGGAATGGCCATATCATAAGAATGGGGGAAGAGATGGATGTAAAGAAGGCATTCTACAGCAAGGTAAAGGGCAAGAGGGGTAGACGAAGGCAAAAGCTGCGCTGGAGGGATGTCATCAAGAGGGATCAAGATGTCATCAAGAGGAAGTTCAAGGCACGACGGAGGACACCAAAGACCGGAGAAAGTGGAAAATACTGAGCCGAGCAGCCGACTTTATTGCTTTATTCCGTGTTTGCTTTATACTTTTGTCATTTAAATAGGCACCCAAACCTCTTAAACTTTAAGAGGATACAAAGGTACATTCAATAGAGCACTTTGAGAGTAACAACAACCTCAAATGAGTCATTTTCAAATCTTTTTTTCACATTAAAAAAATGCACGTACGAAGAATATAAAATGACCTTGGGATCCCAAGTTTCATAAATGAAAACAAAAGATAAGAACTACTTCGCTAGGTATTGCAACACTGGTCGAAAGGTGTCTCATCACTTCTGAAAACAAGTATTGGAAGATACCCTGTGGAATGGGTTCTACGTCATTTTTTCTTCTAGTAGTATACTAGGATAATTTTCACAAAAAAAGGAATTTAACCTCATCCACTGATGCAAAAAGAAAACATTGTCATCCGAAAACCTTGGGCGTAGCCTTTTCAAGCATATGGATTTTGTTTGTCGAATGAAAACCACGGATAAGGTTTTAATTCCAACAGGAGCCTGAAAAGATGCAGAATGGAAGTTTTAATACAAAATTGTAAACGACGTTGGAAGTTGCCAAATACCAACCTCATTCATCAACTTTGAACAAACACCATCAAAGTATGTTTAGGTATTACCAATGACGATGGAAAAGAAAGGTGCAGCGAATGTTGCTGTGGCCGGTAGTAAGATCAATAACTGCTACATTTTCTATCACACTTGACAAAGAGTTGCTTCCGATACAATTAACTAACAACTTAAGGTTAACTTAAGGTAACACAAAATCCAAGCCTGCCAAGCGTCAATTTTCCACCAAAATTCTCGCTTGTCATTTTCCATGAAATTGCCATCTACAGATCTTTTCGGCCGACGATAAAACAAAATAATGTTAATTAAAAACTTGCATTTTTTATAAAGTCGTGGAATGCAGTAAATCAAACGCCTTTTCAGGAACAATCTACGTATTTGAAATAAAACCAAATTACGCGGCAAGGAAAAATCACTTTTAGTAGCACATCGTAAAGAAAGACCAATTACATAAACTCGAAAGTTATTGTTTTGAAATCCAAACAACAAGATACAACCTACGCCGGTTAAGCACCTCCAATTACTAGGCAAGTACTTCAAGTACTATAAATACGTGAATACCTACTCCCATCCTTTGTACCCCCTTTTTTCATTCCCTCGAAGTTTCTTACCACCTATGTTTTGTGTCCTATACATATTTGGCTGTATACTGTCAAGATATTGGTATATATTTAGTATCACTTGTGTGTTATCCGTGGCTATGCCGATCCTTCTTCCCAATAGCAGTCTCAGCTCTTTTGTCTTCTGACTTGATGTAAACCAACGACTGTTTTCATTACTTTCCTAAGAGCCTTTGCAATACCAAAATCTAGCTCTATAGTCTTCGCTACATGAAATGAAAGCGGCATCTACTGGCGAGTGTACAAGGTAGCGAATCCAGTTGTTGTGTCCTGCAAAACGAACAAGAACAAAATAACGTCATGGTAATTGTTTAAAACAAACTAAAATACACGACAATTTTTAACGATTTTTGGCTCATCAAAAAGCCTAGGTTATTTGACTTCAATCATAAACAAGACTATTCAGCATTCGAGAACACCCCGTCCCTCCCTCTATATTGATACAGCCACATAAATATGGTTACAGTTAGTGGAGTAACTACGGAGTATAAATACATAGATACATTTGGGAATAACCAGGGGGGGGCTACCTTATTTCGTTTTAACGTTGCTCATTTGGAGCAGCAATGGGTTAAAAACACAGAATATTTAACACTTGGAACACTCAACTGTTCCACCTCCTAAATAAACATGCACAACTATTTCTGCACCTATTTAAGCTGCTGTCAAAGGTAAAAATCTGGATTAACAGAGTAAAAGCTCACTGTTAAGTCTTTTGTTAAATACGGATTATACTTATCCATGTCAAGAAAATGGCATTTATTTCAATGTCCTTTTTTCAATATCTTATCCTTTGGCTTCGAAAGAGGCTCGGTCAATAAATCCAGCGTGGGGTAGTTCTTAGAATCACTGGTTTTCACCGATGCAGACCGAATTCGCTTCCTGGTGCAGTAATGTACTGATTTTCTCTTCACACCCTCTTTCTGCAATGGTGGAAAATTTGCATCATGATTACGTTGATAAAAATATATTTTTACTATTCCGTGTCTATTTTCAAATGCCTTAGGCCCTTAGAAAATTGAGGAGTTAAGAACAGAGGCCTCCTTATCAAAGTACATAAAGTATTAACATTGTTTACCCTGTATAAATATAACTTATTATTTTGTAACATGTTACACAAAAAACAGTCTGAAAAAAGATTTTCTTGCTCACAGCAAGACTTAGAGCCACTTTGATGTGTTTTCTAAAGCAGTCGCTCAATAAAAGGTTTAAGACCCATTGTATTTGAACCACTTTGAAAAGTATGATAAAAACATTGTGGCATATCAAAACTTGTTTCAAATAAATGAACCAACAATGAGCATATATTTTTGTGTATATATGTATGTATGTAGTGCGATATGGATGATGGAATTTTTGTACAGATGTATGTTTTTTGACTGTTTTAAAACTTTTTCTTTTGTTGCTTTTCGACCTGAAGATGGATTAGAAAATCCGAAATATATTGTCAGAAAAATATATGCTGATTGTTGGTTCATTTAGTTGAAACACTTTGAAAAGGTCACAGTTTTCCTTTAGGGTTTTTACGCCATTAGAATCGGTATTTTTGTACAGATACAAGAAAGTAAAAACCTTTTTGTGACGTCATTGAGTTTTGAATGCGGGCGTCGGTTTTGGCATCATGTCAGCAATGGTTCAAATTCTTGTTCGACTTATATTATTCTATTACTGGTCCTATTTCATTACATAAAAAAAGCCCAAATTTTAATTTTCTCTTAGAAAAAAATCAAGTAGCCATGCATGATGGTATCAGGACATTACAGTGCTATGCCACTGTGATAATTTTAGTCTTGACTGATTTGATATACATCACATCGGGTTTTGTGTGAAGTCTCTTGAAGTAGAGTAGTTAAGTTGCGCTCCGATTTCCCATCTATGACCGTTTTTACATTTGAAGAAAAAAGGAAAAAGATAATTGTTAATGTATTGACGTTCTGTAATAAAACGTTGATCTTGTTAGTTTTCTGTCGAATGACATCTCCCTTGTTAAAGAAAAATTATTTATGGATTTTGTAGCTAAGTAAAAAGTAAAGATATCCCCGTTGTCAACATTAAAATTAACAACACTAACATCAAACAAGTAAACAGATTCAAATATTTAGGAAGTGAAATACTATCAGATGGACGATCTATGGTAGAAATAAAAAAGAGGATAGATGTCGCGAAATCTGGGTTTCAAAAAATGAAAAGTATGCTAACAAACCTAAAATTAGACATATGGTCGATCCTGACATATGGTTGTGAAACATGGACCATAAATAAAGAAGCACAAAAAAGAATTGAAGCATTTGAAATGCTTCAAATGCAAATGCGAATGCAGAAAATCCCATGAAAAGCAAGAAAAACAAACACCCAAGTATTAAAACAGGCAAACACAGAGAGAGAAATAATGAAACAAATAAATACAAGGCAGTTAAAGTTCATGGGACATGTCGCAAGGAAAAAGAAAATAGAACATCTCAGTATAACTGGGAAAAATAGAAGGAAAGCAGGCAAGAGGATGACAGAGACACAAACTGATAGACAGAATGATAGACTGCAACAATCTCAACTGCAGACCAACGCAACTAATACAACTGGCTGAAGACATACGACGGTGGAGGGAAATGACCGCCCAAGTGTCTTGACATGGCACCACAGAAATGGTAAAGCTAAGGCAGTAAGTGCAAAAGTATCAGAGTGTATGTGTATTTCTGTTTGTTTACCTTTCTTTCTTTACGCATTGAAGACCATTTCATAGTGGAATCGAGTTAAATTAGCTTTTTTGATAAATCAAACATGTTCCTATGTATTTAAAGTTGGTTCCAACTGTCAGAACATCTTATATGGAACATTCGTGAATTTTTTTTTACTTCAAAATATTGATAATATGCTCTGGTTTCTTTTAATAAAAATCTTAGTGAAAAGCCAACTTTTTGCATTGCTCTTGTCAGTTCAAATTTGGCATGTTTGTCCTTGTTGTTAAGTAAGTTCCCTGTGTCATCGCAAATTTCCAAATCATGGTGGATTTTTTATCTCTGTCGTTGTAACATCTCATCTGTAATGATTTTTTTCAAATTTGAAGACAAGATAACATCCTATTCTAATCTTGTTGTGGACGTATGTAGCTTATCTGACCTTTTAGATTATTCTCACTTGTAGTAAGTACAACGTTGAGTATAGATGCAAACGTAACTTCATCGAGCCATCTTTTGTCCTTCATATCTACAAATTACTGTCGAAGAATATAACATGATTCATCTCTTAACATGCCGTTTGCAGTGTAAACTGGAAATTTGCCAATATCCTGTCTATTCCATACAAATACACTCAACAGAAAATTCCCAAATCATGGTGGATTTTTTATCTCTGCCGTTGTAACATCTCATCTATAATGATTTTTTTCAAATTTGAAGATAACATCCTATTCTACCCTTGTTGTGGACGTATGTAGCTTATCTGACCTTTTAGATTATTCTCACTTGTAGTAAGTACAACGTTGAGTATAGATGCAAACGTAACTTTATCGAGCCATCTTTTGTCTTTCATATCTACAAATTACAGTCGAAGAAAATATCATGATTCATCTCTTAACATACGTTTGCAGTGTAAACTGGTAATTTGGCAATATCCTGTCTATTCTAAACAAATACACTCAACAGAAAATTCCCGAATCATGGTGGATTTTTTATCTCTGTCGTTGTAACATCTCATCTATAATGATTTTTTTCAAATTTGAAGACAAGATAACATCCTATTCTACCCTTGTTGTGGACATATGTAGCTTATCTGACCTTTTAGGTTACTGTCACTTATAGTAAGTACAACGTTGAGTGTAGATGCAAACGTAACTTCATCGAGCCATCTTTTGTCCTTCAGATCTACAAATTACAGTCGAAGAATATAACACGATTCATCTCTTAACATGCCGTTTGCAGTGTAAACTGGAAATTTGCCAATATCCTGTCTATTCCATACAAATACACTCAACAGAAAATTCCCAAATCATGGTGGATTTTTTAATCCCTAATATGCTGTCTGTTCTGTACAAATGCACTTAACAGAAAATTCCCAAGTCCTAATCGGTGCCAGAATACTTAAAGCACCCCATATAANTCTGTACAAATGCACTTAACAGAAAATTCCCAAGTCCTAATCGGTGCCAGAATACTTAAAGCACCCCATATAATTGTTGTTTATACACGTGGAAAAAACATATATATTTATATAAGTAAGTATACTCAATCTGCAGACAGTACCGTTTCGCCCTTTGTGGGCTCATCAGTGCAGCACAGAGCTTCTGAGACATAACTCTCTGGCCATATTGCCGGAGCAAACACAGCTTAAAGAGTTATTGTGGGATCCTGTCAGAGTGCTCAAACCACGCATGCGCAGTGAGCATTGCATTAAGCTAAAAACAGGTCCCCATGTAAGTAAGTATATAAGTAAGTATATACATTTACCAGAAAACGGACTACTTACTTTGTTCTTGTGTACTTGTATTGTGAAATAAAACGAAATTGCACCGCAACCTAAATAAACTACCTCAAGGGACAACAAACACAACCCCATGATACAAACAATTTTTGAAACTAAAACGTCAATACACTGCCAATTATGGACTTTCTTCTTAGTTTGTAGCACTGGGGTTTCAAGTCTTTCCTTGCGTACTTGTAATGATCTGTAGTTATCATTAAAAATTCTCAATTTTTTCCTAACTTTCAAAACAAAGACCTCACTTGATAATTGAGGTGGAAAATGGTGCTTTGTATTTCGAATGATTTTCTATGTTCTTCGTTTAAAGAAACAACAAAAAAAAAAGGATTACTGATCGGCCCGCTTTCATCCACATTTTCTTCAGCGATAAAAACCTCAGCGATTGAGGATGGTCTCAAGAACCCTTTTATCCCTTATTTGTTAGTAAAGAAAGGAAAATGTGGATATAACATTTAACAGTATCCTTGAGCTAATGACAACACTGAAGTTTTCATTATTCAACTCAGCATAGTAATAGCGAGTAACTGCTTTAAAGGAACTTATTACAGATAATGAGGAAATGGCTGAAAAATCTGGAGTCTTAGTCTTCCGTAACAGGCCCGCTGCCCGTAGATTTTTTTTCGCAACTTTGGTGACTTAAAAAATTAACTTTGGTGTCAGAATGTTACTGGGTGTTGTTATTATTTTTCCTTATTATTCCCTGGGGTGTTACTGTCTCCCATTCCAATTCACTTTTTCCGGTATCCTTTGCTCCCACCAAAATTCTCTGTGCCGACGTTTTTCCTCCGACGTTTTTCTCCGAGTTCACCCCCCGACAATTTACCAGTTGAATTTTCGGGAATTACTGCAACACCGTTGACAGTCAGATTGTTAGACCTTGGAAATATAATGGATATACACCAAACAATATTTTATTATTATATTTTACTTCAAATTCTGAGAGTGCTTCAATCTCACTGCACGCAATTCAAAATCTACTGCTTCTTATTCTGTGAGAAACACCTTACCCGAACTCAGATTTGGTAATTTCTCGGTAGTTCTGCTATCCCAGCATCCGATTGACATGTTCTTATCATCAGGAAAGAGAACTAATGAAGGAAAACGGAAATGAAAAACAAAAGGTTTTCTTAAAAAATGGCATTAACTAAAACTGAATCTATCTATCTATCTGTCTATCTATCTATCTATCTATCTATCTATCTATCTATCTATCTATCTATTTATCTATCTATCAATCTATCTATCTATCTATCTATCTATCTATCTATCTATCTATCTATCTATCTGTCTATCTATCTATATACCTATCTATCTAGCTATCTATCTCTCCATCTACCTATCCATCTATCCATTTATCTATCCATCCCCCGCCCCCCCCCCTCTCTCTCTCTCTCTCTCTCTCTCTCTCTCTCTCTCTCTCTCTCTCTAAATCTATTTATTTATCCAATAAAAAGATAAAAAGATAATAAAAAGAAAATCAAATTCAATAATGTCTTTTTTATATCAGAAAATTTCTCGCAAGGATTACTAAAGCTCTCTAAAATATATGGCTTGTATAAAAACTCACCAAAATCTTCAACATGGTTAAAGATGGCTGGAACTGTACTATTTTGATGAAGCTGGGCACCAACATAGATATTTAAGTTTCTTCCTATTTAAATGAAATTACAGATNTCTCTCTAGATATCTATCTGTCTATCTATCTATCTCTCTCTCTATCTCTATATCTATCTCTATATCTATCTATCTCTCCCTCTCCCTCTCCATCTCTCCATTTATCTATCCCTCCCCCCCCCCCCCTCTCTCTCTCTCTCTCTCTCTCTCTCTCTCTCTCTCTCTCTCTCTCTCTCTCTCTCTCTCTCTCAATCTATTTATTTATCCAATAAAAAGATAAAAAGATAATAAAAAGAAAATCAAATTCAATAATGTCTTTTTTATATCAGAAAATTTCTCGCAAGGATTACTAAAGCTCTCTAAAATATATGGCTTGTATAAAAACTCACCAAAATCTTCAACATGGTTAAAGATGGCTGGAACTGTACTATTTTGATGAAGCTGGGCACCAACATAGATATTTAAGTTTCTTCCTATTTAAATGAAATTACAGATAGTATTAAGAGCATAAATAACATTTGTTCTTGATTGGAAATACTGAAGGAATAATTAACAGAAACAACGATGTATTGCACCTGCGCTGCCCATAGCTACCGACACGAGTAACCTTTAAGTACTGCAACGGTAAAGCCATTTTGTATGAATGGAGGAATCTTGAAAGAATCTATGCTCCCCGCAAAAGAAAATTAGCAATACCAATCAAAATATATTAGATTACTAATTAACTTTGAAATGGGTTTTCAAAATTGTAAACAATACCAAAGAAAATCCATCATTGGAATTCCCTTTACCTAAATCACTCCAAACCAGATCAGTACTTATAAAAATATCACATTTCGACATTTCTTGGTTATATCCTCTTTATGAGTGTTATCACGTCGGGATTTTTGCCATTGGTTTGCACTGTCCCGCGTAATGCAAAAAAGGCGATGACTTGCTTTTTCAAAGAAATGATCAGGGGTACAAAACTTAAAAGTCGCTAATAAAATAACGTTTATTTTGATCAAACCAAAATAATAGTTATTTTAATCTTGATTCTTTCTTTTGTCTACAACACAGAAGCAACCATTGGGTGAGCAGGGAACCACTGCTTGACACCGTCCTGTGCGATGCCTTCAGTCAACCACTCCCGTTTTTATCTACAACACAGAAGCAAGCACTGGGTGGGTAGGGAACCACTGCTTGACAACGTCCTGTGCGATGCCTTCAGTCAACCACTCCCCTTTCTATCTACAACATAAAAGCAAGCACTGGGTGGGTAGGGAACCACTGCTTGACACTGTCCTGTGCGATGCCTTCAGTCAACCACTTCCCTTTCTATCTACAACACAGAAGCAAGCACTAGGTGGGTAGGGAATCACTGCTGGACACTGTCCCGTGTGATGCCTTCAGTCAACCACTCCCGTTTTTATCTACAACACAGAAGCAAGCACTGGGTGGGTAGGGAACCACTGCTGGACACTGTCCTGTGTGATGCCTTCAGTCAACCACTCCCGTTTTTATCCACAACACAGAAGCAAGCACTGAGTGGGTAGGGAACCACTGCTGGACACTGTCCTGCGTGATGCCTTCAGTCAACCACTGCTTGACACTGTCTCACATGATACCTTCAGTCAATCACTCTCTTTTATGTCTGCATCAAAGAAGCAAGCACGTGCGGGGTAAGGAATGTAACATAATTATAGTTTAAAGAATAAAGAAATTCATACAATTATTGTTGATAGTAAAATACGCTCAGATTTGTGAAACTAGCAAATCTGGATAAAAGTTTCTTGTAAAGTAAACGGCGCCTGATTATCTCTCGCAAAAAGTTCTACTTGCCCAACTTTTAGCCCTTTTTAAAACAGTCGAAGTGACTACTGGTTCATTTCATGTCATGTCGTTTTTCCACGGTAGTACAAATGTATATAGCAAGTAAAATAAATAAATTGGCCCTGGGAAACATTGGAAACCGAGGTATAAAGTGTAACAAGAAAAAAAATCCAGTTTGGCTAAAAGTGTTATTGCCCCTGTCCCCGTCCTGAGATACTTCGTGCGGTTAGTGTGATAATCAAGAAGATTTACAGATTAATTTCTTTCACCTCAAGAAGAAGAACCGCATTACTCGTATTTGTTTAACTGATCAAGCATTTCCGTTTACACTTTTCCTTTTCTCCGAGGCTTTATCTTAATTTTTATTCTTATTATCATATCTCGCCAAAGATGACCAGGTGATCACGATGAAACGGAAGACAGGGCTTATGCAGCCTCTGGA
>RDPX01000065.1:1227161-1240623 GCA_003991215.1 Morbakka virulenta
ATAGAGATATGATATAGAGTAATATAGATAGATAGATAGATAGATAGATAGATAGATAGATAGATAGATAGATAGATAGATAGATAGATAGATAGATAGATAGATAGATAGATAGATAGATAGATAGATAGATAGATAGATAGATAGATAGATAGATAGATAGATAGATAGATAGATAGATAGATAGATAGATAGATAGATAGATAGATAGATAGATAGATAGATGGATAGATAGATAGATGGATAGATAGATAGATAGATAGATAGATAGATAGATAGATAGATAGATAGATAGATAGGTAAATGGAAGGATGTAGAGAGGGGGGAATGGGGATGGAGTAGAGCAAACTGTGGGATAAGATAGGATATGATGGTATTTCTACATCCCCTTAATAATTTATGAAAAGCCGTACCTGTAGGATGATCCACTGCTGCCAAAAGGAAATCTCCAGTGGGATGAAAAGATAGGGATCTAACTGGTTCTGTTTCCTAAAAATACCAAATAAATTCATACTGTATATCGGTAGTTTTAACTTGTAATTAGGTAAAATGACAAGATAAAAAAGTAATATAGGATGAAAATGAAAGCAAATACACATTTCCTGATATTCAAAGTTCAGAAAACATGCGATAGAATGAAAGTAGGTGAAAATTATTACCCAATTTTTCGACTGTCTTAGAATGTCAAATTTTGATTGTGACAAGTTTCGCTGCTGGTATCGCTTACTGGGTCTTTCATTGATGGAACCCCTGGTAAACAGTGGGCCCATTTTTGTCTTTCACAGACATACACCTATGAAAGACCTGAAAGGAAGGAACAGATCAAGAAAAAGTGGGACAGAAAGCACGCAAGACACCATAAAATGCAAGACATACGGATCGCCCCCCGGACCCTTCGTGGGAAGGTCCTTCCTCGTGGGTTGGTCATCAGCCAAGGCTCAAGCACCTCAAGACCACCTGTCCTGTGAGGTTGGGTCCTTATAGCCTAAGACCCGACCTAGACCCGACCAAGGAGAAATCTCTACACTTGATCTTAGCCAAAAGGCCGAGAAGCGCTTACTACCAGGAAAGGAAACTATGTCCGCTTGTCGTCAGCTCGTACCACACCAAACGGCTTTAAAGAAGAGAATGGAGTAAAATGTTGTGACATTGTTTAGAGTAATAAGGTAAGCACAGCATATTATGTATGAAGATACATTTGATACCGTAATACACAAGAAAGTACAAATAGAATGAAACCTTTACTCTACTTAAATAAGAACTTACGCCTGCGCAACGATGTAGGGGTCTTGCCCTCATCTACGCAAGTTCAATAAATGAGGTACTTCTGATAACGGAACAGCAAAGGATTTTCAAGGACTAGCATAAAGTGAAAAATGAGGATTGGATACCGCAAAACACTAAGAAAATACATCCTAATCAATATTTGATGGGAATGATATAAAATCTAACTAATAAGAGTGAAAAATTAAGAATGCTGGGTTTATTTGGGTTATTTTCATCAGATCGTTTGGAGGGCTCTTATGTTTAATCTTTTGTTTATGATTATTCTAAAGAGGTTGATTCGTTGTACTGCGTTAGAGGGTACTTAACGACTGAAGCCATTTTGTATCTCTATAAATCTATTACCTGTCCTTGCATGGTATATTGCTGTCACATCTGAACACTCCATTTCTTCATATTGATGTTCTTGATCGAGTTCAGACACAAGATTGTATCTTGTAAAGTCCAATCATGCTGCTGCTCCTCTACTCTTCAACCTTTGCCTAATCAACAAAGTATCGCTAGTCTTTTATAAACATATAATATATATATATATATATATATATATATATATATATACACCCGACATAAACATGTGACCTATGAAGAATGCCTGGCGTGCTTATATTGTGTTAAACAAACGATCTTTGCGGTTGATCTTTTGCAATACCGACTCATTAGTTACCCTGTCTGTCCAACTGATACGAAGAATTCTGCGATAATACCACAGTACAAAGCTTTCCAGCCCTTTCCTGTGGGATGTCTTTAGTACCCCACATTTTGACCCATAAGTTTATATATATAATATATATATTATATTAGTATACATATATTAGTATTATATATACTAATATATATATTCTATATATTAGTATATATTATTTATATATATATATACATATATACATATATATAATCACAGCCACTGTTTGGATGAGCTTTTCTTGCTATTCATGCTGGTATCAGCAGCATTTCAGTCTCTCAGTTGTTGCATCTAATGTCATTTGCATTTCTTAACTTCTTCGTGCTCATGCAGTCGTTGCCCTTCTTCGTAAAATATTTCTACAGAAGTATCTTTTAACGGCTAGATTATGGAACGTTTTGGTTTTTGAGTGTTTTCCTCCATCATATGACCAGCGCTTTTAAGTCTAAGGTCAGCTCTTATCTCTCAGCTTAACTTTTTTTTTTTCGGGTTTTCCTTCACAGTTGCATACACTCAGTGATTTTATATTCAATATAGCTCTAAACCATAAAATAAAGGACGTGTATGAGCTATTTTACTAGATATCATTCCATCCTTGTAAAAGTAAAGGCCAGAACACAACGGTTTGAGCTGCCGGTCTGAGATATGGGGAAAATGGGCTTTCTTTTTGACTCCTACAGACCCTTTTGGAAACCCACCTCCTAATTGTACCGGAGGTGTACTGTTTCACGGTACACCTCCTAATTGTACCGTGAAACAAACAACCCTTAAAAGCCACCTGAATCTCTCGAAATAAGCAAAGGTAATGCATTTTTAATCGTCACAACATAAGATTACCTCGGAAATTCTTTAAAAAGCTCGCTGTGTGTGTATGTGTGTGTGTGTCTCTCTCTCTCCCTCTCTCTCTCTCTCTCTCTCTCTCTCTCACACACACACACACACACNTTTTGACTCCTACAGACCCTTTTGGAAACCCACCTCCTAATTGTACCGGAGGTGTACTGTTTCACGGTACACCTCCTAATTGTACCGTGAAACAAACAACCCTTAAAAGCCACCTGAATCTCTCGAAATAAGCAAAGGTAATGCATTTTTAATCGTCACAACATAAGATTACCTCGGAAATTCTTTAAAAAGCTCGCTGTGTGTGTATGTGTGTGTGTCTCTCTCTCTCTCCCCCTCTCTCTCTCACACACACACACACACACACACAAAGCTCTATATATATTGGCGCAGTGTAAGTCTCAAAAAAGCAACCTCCGGTCGCATGATTTACAAACGACGAAAAAAATCTACAGGCATTTAAGTCCACAAATTGGATTTTTTAGTACGGGTGTAGTCACCCATCGCCACTGCTATATCGCTAAGCAAAGACAAAACTTTGTTGGGGTGTCGATTCACATCAAGTACAAGTATAATCAGTTCTCACGAACAACAACAAATAACCGAATAAGAAGTCCACCACAATAACGTTGACAGATGGCAAAAAACAAAGATGCAAACGCTATTAATTCAACCAATATTTCAGCTTCATCGATATGTTCAATTGCAATTGGTTTCATCGTCTTACAAAGTTTTCATGCTTTGAAAAAGATGTAGCAGCTCCAAAAGTATATTTATATATGTAAAAGTATAAAGAAAGAAAATAATATAGATTTTCAAACAATTTTCAGGTCACACTAACTGTTTCCGCCAAATCATTGACTGGAATTTATGGTAGGGGAGTTAAATGTAAATTTATTTCCAGTTGAGTCGCAACCGGTTGCAGGAAATTACTTGGGTCAGTAACAATTAATTGGGTATGTTCTGGTCTCCAGTTTCAGATTCTCAAGACCAATGATGCTAACTGTAAACCGGCTCCATATTAACAACTGTTGGTAGTGAAATACAATACCAAAATTCTTGGTAGTAATTCCTGACTTACATTTCTCAAAAAGCAAGTGTGTTTCGGATTTTTGTCAAAGCTCCATTTGCCGTTGCTACGTTCTTTAAAAAACGTTTAAGTGCGTTAATTTTTACGCATTTTTATGCGGCATTATTTTTTGTTCGTAGTTAACATAGCTTTTTAACAGTGGTATGCGAAGAACAAAAAAGATAAATTAGACGTGAACCGGACTTACAACAAAATTAATGGGTGTGATCAAAAACATTCTCGGCACAAGACACATTTCGACATTCACCTTCACCCTTGCCTGGCCCGATCTTGCAGTCGAAGGGTCGAGATCTCCGGCCAGGAGCACTTGAAATTGTCATCTTACCCGATTTGTGTGAAAAGTGAAACCTCCAAACCTCCATTATCTTACGTCATCAATCGAATGGTGCCATTTCGCACCTTCAGAACGTTCACGCCCATTACTACTTAAAGGTATCTTGACTGTGGTAACATGACCAAAGCAGTGTGATTTTCGGGGTTTAATAGCTTACAAAAGTCGCTTGGTGTATAGTTCTTGACATGTTGGTCTTCTGCCTTGTACAACTTACTCAAGCAATGTGTCCCCAGCAGAATATTTTTCAAGCTTTTACCGTGTTGTTTTAAAACAGTTTTGTTTATAATGCATGTTTTAGAAATACACTTCAAATATATTCCCTTGCAGTCTTGGTCAGGTAATTCTTTCTTCTACAGGTTATTATTGGTATCGAAACGCTATTTCGATATACTAGCTCGTTATTAAGTAAAGGGCGAAGTACCCACTGAGAATACAAATATGACGGCTATAAGAAATAGACATCATAAAACAAGAAATAACATCCAATAGCTTGGCTTGTATTAAAACAGTGTACAAATAAACTATATTGAGGTGATAAACTATGTTAAAAGCTACAAAAGGGAATGCATTGAAATGCCATTCAAGGTCGTGATTAGTTGCCAACGAAAAACAAATTTTACTTACATCGAGTGTTTTAAAAGCTTTTTTAACTGATGATTTCGAGTAGTCAAAAATCTTTATCTTTTTGTCTTCACCTCCAGATGCTAAAATGGCGGCATGAGGATGAAAATCTAGCGCAGTAACCGTCTAGCAAATGGAAAAGGGATTATTTGTTAAACATATAATTACAGTAAGTGTAATCCTTACTTACACCACTATACGATACCCATAAGGGGTAGCAGAACCAAGTCTTGGTCGATAAATGTGATCAACCCTTCTGCCCTAGGGACCCTGGTCTAACTTACGACATTAAGCAGTTGAATACGGCAGCGACGTATCCAACTGCTTAACGTTATCAAAGCCGTAGGTGCTGTGAACCTAGGAGCCAACAGTTCCTTGCAAGGGCAAGATTGTGTACGAGTAAGGTGTTGATGTTTTTCAAACGTTGGGAGTGAAAATGTCCAAGGAAAGGGTTGTCGCTAGCAGGGATAAGAGGGCTCTCAGTGACTCCTCTACCTTTTTCGCTGTCACTGTTTTACAGGTAACATCAGACCACCATTAAACCACTCTAATAGTGTTTAATAAGCTCAATCAGGGTTGGTATATGGAATGTAAAAACTCTATACTAAAGTAGGAAACTTGAAAGTATCAAATTTGAGTCTCAAAATGAATATTCTTTGTATATGTGAAACTAAACGCACATAAACTAAAGATGTTGTGAGTTATTATGTAGGCCGATGCGGCTGGTCATAAAAGTGGGGTTGGTATCACGGCATACAAATAGGGATTGACATATTTTGGGGGAAAATCAGCTGTCAAGGGGAGTACTATTAGTGAGAATAGAAAGAAAAGCTTACAATTTTTATTCCATCAAAAAAGTGCCACCAAATTCTGGCAATAACCATAAAGTGATTCGTAAATATAAAGACAAAGCCAGTGGGAAGTTACAATGCAAATGTCAAAAGACAAGATAACAACTGAAAGAACATTTTCGATAAAAAAGAGAGTACAAAGTGCCAAAATTTTCTAATAGGAAATGATAATCTACTTTCACAATGAATAGAGCACCTCACCTAAACCCTAAACAAATGAAAAATATTGGGGGTAAGGAAATAAGACGATATATATATTTACTCAATCTGCAGACAGTACTGTTTCGCCCTTTGTGGGTTTATCAGTGCAGCACAGAGCTTCTGAGACATAACTCTCTGGCCATGATATATATATATATATATATATGGGGGGGGGGGGCAACTTATCAAATGAGAATGGAGCAACTGCTGTTGACAAAGAAAATTAAAAGTATTTGCAGCAAAGGAAAATAAAGACTTTGTAACCACATTAAACAAAAGGTTTTCATACAAAGGCCGAAAAGATGGATGACGATTACAGGTAACGTTATGGAAAATCAAGGCACCTTGAAGAAGAGAAAAACTACAATATACAAAATATAATACTGCGTATATAAATGATACATAATACTAAATAATATACATAAAATAAAATACACGATAGAAAAGTCACGATCAGTAAGAATTGTCACCATCATCAAGTTATTGCATTAACGAAACCAAAGAAGATTTTTACCCCAATTCTTGGTCTTACTGTTTAGAGGCTTGAAAAATAAGTTTAATCAATCACTGTACAGCACATTTAGAGTTCAACGATGATATAATATAAACTAATTTTCTTACCAAGTCGTGATCGTACATAGTACGAATAACTGGATGGTGTTTCATCCCCTGCCCTGCTTCTTCAGCCTCTTTTTCAGCTTGTCTTTCTGCCTGACTTTGCGCTGCCTTGGCCAACATTCGTTCAACGTCAATAATCTTAATAAAAAAATAGGTACAAATTTTAATGTTTTACTTAGAATTCCCTGTTAAAATAATTTAAAAATATTTTAAGGTTTTTCACAAAAAAGAAAGGATTTAAAGCCACCTTAGTGTAGAGGGTCACCTTGGCCGCTGACATCTGCCCAAGAGAAAAAGCTGGATACTTTCCACCATGCTTGCTTACGGTACATCTGTGGTATCATATGGTATTACAACATATCAAAACAGGATATCCGGAGGCATTACAGAACATAGCTGATGTCTTGTTTTATAAAGAAACGTAGACACCAATGGTTAGGGTATCATCTGCGTATGGATCGGATACGGATTCCTCGACTTCGCTGGAGCTGGAAGCACTCAGGCAAGAAACGAAGAGGCCGATTAAGGAAAACTTAGATTACAAACATTAAGGAAGATCTGGCAATTGCTGGAAGAACACTCAATGCAGCTGCCCGAGAAGCCCAGGACCGTGCTCGATGGAGGTCACCAACTGTTGCCCTATGCACCTGTCATGAGGTGTGATAGGGCAACAGTTATTCAATCATCTGTCTTATTCGGAAATTTTTCTTTGTACTTTTTAATATTCTTAATTCATTGATTGCTTCCCTCTCCCAATTCTATCTTCGAAAAGGTGTACAAACTCTGGAGTATACCAAATATAACAGAGAAAAACATTGGACGCAATACTTCAAGTGTCGTGGCCGGGGTTCGAGTCGTGAAGCTCTTGCATAGTAATCTGTTGCTTTAACCACTCTGCCACCGGTGCACTTACCACATTTCGTTTCATTTTATTAGTTCCATTCCACATAATGAATGGGATCACTTCCGGCTTCTTATTTTACTCGCGCAAAACGTGACAAAAATAAGAAGAAAACAATGATAGTCGAGTGTTTTATCGAAAAGGTGATAATTCACATTGAATTTAAACCAGTCAAAATCACAAGGGAGAAAAAACAGTAACCAAAACACACCAAAAATTTATCAACATCCAAATTTATATCATCATAATTTAATAAACTTACATAAATTATGCTAATGATCGTATCACTCTTATACCACTGACCCTAAATAACTGGTATTTTCATCGATTTCTTTAATATGAACTGAGGTATACTTCGTTTGTGTTACCCAAATAGTTAATAATACTACATTTCTACTAAATTGTAAAATGTAATAAAAATACTAAGTAAAGTCTATGTGTACCGATATATTGGATTCTACCCTTGTGAGCTGAATTTTTTATGGGGTAAGGCATGGTCCCAAAGTGTCATCTAGCTGATAGATTAAGATTCGAGGCCATTGAGCCCATGTTTATGGCTGAACATAATGTTTCGGATGTTCGTACGTGGTATGTACATGCGCTTCTGTAGATGTTAAATTTTCTTCTGGATATCAACTGGGTGTACCCGACGATCTCTAACGTGATTTCTGGGGGACAAATGACTAACCTGGGACGCGCAAGTGCAATACACTGCATAGTGTGTCTTGTGTATAAAGTGAAAAACTCTATTTGGAATAGTATGTAGCAGAGAAGTTGCAGTTAAACTGAAAATCAAGATATATACATATGGACAGTAGGAAAGAAAGAATTAGATGTGTTTATTATTTAATTGTTATTACTATTCATAATCTTCATAAAGGATAATCATTTCAGCTCTATATACATATATACAAAAAATATACATAATAAAAACTGTTCTACCAATGAGTCCTGTGTAGATCGAAAAATTTAGGTACAGAGAAATATGGGCAGAAAAAGGTAAAACAAGTGAAAAACAAAACAAACAAAAGGATGAGAGTTGCGAGCATTTAGCTTCACGTAAATCTGCTAGCAAAAAATAAAATCAGCTACAATGGAGCAGACTCAAATTCATAAGATTAGGGAGTGATCAGATAGAAATAGTACGGTGAGTACTCCAGGTCTTGCTAAAGCAACATCTGTAGAATAAAGAATTAAGGAGAAATAGCTCAGGCCAACAAACCAAGGGGAAAATATACGAAGCTTGTGATGGGATGTGTGAAAATTGAGGGAGAAAGCTTTTACATGACCACTTGAAGTGGCAGCTGAGGCGGGCAGCGAATGGCCTGGGCGACTCTTTGTATGCGGGGTATGACGTGGAGAAGGTATCTTACGTTAAACTTACCACTAAATCTAATACCTCATCAGACATGCAAATGGAAGATATTTTCACTCTCAAATTACCGCAGAATTCAATGGACCACAATATTCAGTCATAGTAATGGCGCAGCTACTTTTTGTGTTTCATTTCACAGCCACGATACTCACACCCAAGCTTTCTTATTCGTGTTTTGTATGCTCCTTAGTATTCTATGGCACCCAGTCCACAATATCCAGCATCCAGAATAAGAAAACAACTGCAGGTCTTGGCATTACTGATGGCCAGGCCGGTGATCCCGGTTTTAGCCGTCACACTGAGGTAAGGAAGGCAAGGGGTGCCACTTCACACGTTTTTCTCTAAGAACAACCATGGGAAGTCAAAATTCAAATTGTAAGATCAAAAGCGTTAGGCATGGCTTTCCGTCTTCATTATTCAAAGACTCCTCGCTTGGTAGGGATCCTCACAAGTAAGCCCCGACCAGCATCAAGCAAATAAGTGAAATAGAAGTACACCCAGAATAGGAACATGTAACTAAATAACATTATGAAAATACAGTAAGCTAAAGTATGTTAAACAAGAGATGGCGGCATTAAATACAAACATATTGGGATAAATGAAAAAAGATTATGGAAATACGCGTGGCAACAGGTATTCGGGGTGGTGCAAACAGAGAACATGACTGTCATGAACACTTAGTTCCGCTTACATCTCAAAAGATAATAATACTCGGGACTTTATGATGACTGATTACAAAATGATATATATATATATATATATATTCAGGAGGTAAGGAACATGTTAATCGTTGAATATTCTTCTGTTTCCAGATGTAGCTAAGTGTGCATTAGAGTACTTGACTGTGGGTGAAAGAGCTCTGCTGGTAAACGTCAAAGTCGTCCTTTGAACATTAGCAGATAGCTCTCATGGGGAGATTGTGGATTTCCATAAAGGAAACAAAATCCCAATGCAAATATGATAAAATCATTATCGTCATGAGAACCGCTAATGCAAATGTGGGCTGCGATGCAGAAGGAAATACTATAAGGTAATTTAACTAGGGAGATGGAAATTAGCGTGGTAACAGGTGGACAGGGTGGTGCAAACAGAGAACATGACTATCATGAACACTTAGTTCCGCTTAGATCTCAAAATATAATATACATGAACCTTACAAGAAACCGAAAAGACCATTCCAACGCCAACGGAAGATTTTAAAATGTTTAACGTTTGGCAACGTACACAAAAGAGGACTGCGGAATCGATAATGTAGTAGCTGCACATTGCAATGCAAATTGACGTTTAAAAGACCACAGGCAGAGAAGAAGCTAGATTTTACGCAGCTCAATAAGCCTTTAATTCGCACACAAAGAATAACATCCAAGAAATAGTTTTGGACTGCTCACTAACTAAAGAGAAGATATTTCGTAGGAATTGTGCGGTAAATTCTAGTGCAGGCACCTGAGTTTACAGCGTCAAAACAAAGAAGGAGTAAAAATAAAGGTGATCTGTCGAAAAGAACATGCTACCGAGATTATTGTCCAAGTGTTGACATTAGAAGCATGGAGCAGGAACACATTTGTTTTGTAGAAGATTCTTGAAGCAGCAAACCTATTTATGTTTTTGAAATGATTACAGAAAAGGCAGTGGCGGCGCAAAAAGATGCGTACATATGCTTAATCAATTATACCAAGTTTTTAATAAACTATGGCATGACTAGCAAGGTGATCCTCCTAATAATCTTGATTTATTATGTAAAGATCATTGACTGTTCCAATCGGCATGAATACGAACTAACGGTAAATACAGTAAGCACATAAACATTGAATGGGGTGTGAGAAAGGTGTGTCTGATGTCACCAGATATATTCAACTACTTTACTGTTGATTCTAAGAGAACTAGAAATTGAACGAGGCCCCAGAGGAAGTGGGCAAAACGTCACAAACAGTAGGTATGCTGCTGAAATTGTGATGTTAGTAGATTCTGTTCAGTATTTACAAAGAACTCTGTTCTGAGCATAGATGATAGCAAGAGTAGAGATAGGACTGTCAATTGAATGCAAAATGACAGAATTTCTGATCCTTTCAAAGACGATTGTAACAAGATGCGTTTTGGAAGTAAAAAATCAAGAAATTAAACAACTTTTCTTCTTGAACTATCTAGGAATTCTTATCCATTAAATGCCAGGTGTGTAAAAGAAGTCAAGAGAAAATTTGCCCAGGCAAAAGCTCTCAAAAATCCTTAACGATATAATATCCAGGCAGGCAACTCGGCTCTCTTGGACATTTGACAGGGAAAGGTGATTTGGAAAAGCTGACATTGACAGAGACAATAAGAGGCATGAGAAACAGACGGATGAGAAGAGTGCTGTGGCTGACAGGTCTAAAGAACAGGTTATCAGAGCAAGAAATCCAATTTCAGAGACAGAAATATTGGAGCTAAGTACAAGTAGAGAGTTGTGGCACAACATGATCACCCATGTCCGTGTCGGATAATGTACTTCAAAGAAGAAGAAAGGATTTGTACACCATAGTTCCATTTAATGATGACCAACCACGGTAGGAAAAGCCTTAGAACAAAATTTCTTACTTACTTTAATTGAAGCATCATTGGATCCAGTTGCAACGAGACGACCTAAAATGAATATGATGAGTAAAAGCTCAGTATTATATTATATTCACACATGTTACAGAAATTATCTATTTTGAAAACAAATCTGATCTGGTTTTAACGACAAACACTTACACAACAAACAGCCAAACAAAAACATTTATATCGTCGTCTGATATTATGAGGTCCACTTGACAAAGACCACGTTGGTCGAAACATCGTCTTCTGTCATTTCTTACAACAACGATGGTGCGATAGCCTGTAAGATGAATATGCAAACTCAAAATTCTGGCTATATTTTCTTGTTCATGATAACATAAAAGCTCAAATTTGCTAAAAATTTTTTAAAATTTAAGAATCAATATAGGATCAAACATGAATAAAAAATGACGGTTTGGAATTTGAAAATATTGGAGAAATTTTGTCTATAATCCTCAAAAAAATTTTTTTGTCTAAATTTATTTGTGTTAAAATGCGTTTTCCGGAATGAAAATCCCTAACTTGATGTCTTCCTGCTTTATTTTCAATCTGGCACGCGTGGTAAGAATAATTTGAGGATGAAAGTAGGCTTAAATCCAAATATCTCTAAAAGATTGAGTTAAAAAATTACGTTATAGTTTTAAAAAGGAATTTTTCAGACCTGTTACAACTGGAACGTTAAATAATAAAATTTGGCGGGCAGAGAAAAAACGGGGAAAAAACCATTAACAGTTTTAACGGCTTTCAAGGGAAAAGAAGAAGTAATGCTGTATACTCAGGCGCTTCATGGGGCAAATTGCGGGTGGCCAATATGGGGTAGTATAGTTCATAATGTGATACCTTAAAAACCCGAATGTATTTATTACCTACTAGCGACGATATTTTTTATTTAAAAAAAAGAGCTACAAAGGCTCCCAAGAAGGATTGCAAAGGCTTTTCAAGTAAACTACAATCAGAAAGAAATGTTATCTTTTATACTACATTTCTTTATACATTGACCTACCATCGAAAGTGAATGCAGCCACTGTACAGGGTCCTTTGTGAGCAGTGACGTAGTGTGTCTCATACTGATTAGCCGGTGGGCTGGTCCCATGGTCTGTAAAAGCAAAATATAGCGTTAGTTCGGGACCACTGTACAATATGATGTGCAAGAAATTTGCCAAAATCTGTAATTTGGGCCACCAATAATAGGCTAACTAGCAAATACCATTTCTGTGTACTACCTGCCTTTCCTCTTTCTAATAAAATTTATATAAATATTGGCCGCATGCGGCGACTATAAGTCAACAAGGTCTGTGATTTGTCAACGTTTGTTTTTCCCTTTTCAAGCATTTCCACAATACAAGTCTGCAATAATCCGAAATGGAAATGACTGATATCCACAGTTCACTGCCAAATTAATGTTACCGTCTTTAAATTACGGATTGCTTCGCATGTAATACAATGCATATTCCGCGGATGCATACAAGCGTGTTTTCTGAACAAAAACCACTTTTAAGAATTCCTGTCAGTGGTCGTCCTTTTAAGGTTTGAGTGCATTTCAATAATAATCTGTTATGCACACCACGGAAAAACCGCGAACAACGCACAACACGCACACCGCGCGAACTACACAAACCACGCATAACACACGAACTACGCAAACCACGTATACAACGCGAACTACACAAACCATACATACCACGCAAACCACGCAAAACACGTACACCACGCAAAGTACATGAACCATGCAAACTACCCAAACCACGCAAAGCACATACACTACGAAAACAATGCAAACTACGCGAACCACGTACACCACGTGAACTACTCAAACCACGAACTAACACAAGAACTACGCAAACCATGCAAACTTTTCTGCAGTTTCACTTGCATAGTATTTTTCACATGTGTCCTTTACAATTTGAAAATTTACAGATTTTCTCACTCGCTTCAAAAACGGAATAGAATTTTCTCAGATTTGAAAAAAATTACGTATTCCTCAAGCCAGTAGTATGCCGCTATTTAATAAGAGCTAAACTGATCTCTCATTAAAATGTAGGTGCTAAGATTCGGAAAATAAGGGTAAGCCATATAAAGATAGTCGTCCCT
>RDPX01000065.1:1241131-1279022 GCA_003991215.1 Morbakka virulenta
AAGAATTCCTGACAGTAGTCTGACGTTTAAGGATTAAGATCATTTCAATAATAATCAGATATGCACACCACGGAAAAACCGCGAACAACGAACAACACGCACACCGCGCGAACTACACAAACCACGCATAACACACGAACTACGCAAACCACGTATACAACGCGAACTACACAAACCATACATACCACGCAAACCACGCAAAACACGTATACCACGCAAAGTACATGAACCATGCAAACTACCCAAACCACGCAAAGCACATACACTACGAAAACAATGCAAACTACGCGAACCACGTACACCACGTGAACTACTCAAACCACGAACTAACACAAGAACTACGCAAACCATGCAAACTTTTCTGCAGTTTCACTTGCATAGTATTTTTCACATGTGTCCTTTACAATTTGAAAATTTACAGATTTTCTCACTCGCTTCAAAAACGGAATAGAATTTTCTCAGATTTGAAAAAAATTACGTATTCCTCAAGTCAGTAGTATGCCGCTATTTAATAAGAGCTAAACAGATCTCTCATTAAAATGTAGGTGCTAAGATTCGGAAAATAAGGGTAAGCCATATAAAGATAGTCGTCCCTGAGAAATGGTTGACGTGCGCCCAGCTCCTTAACTACTCGCAAACAAAGACGGTGCCACCGAAAACGTAAACTTCACTTATTAACTTTTACTCATTTCTTTGGTTGGCGTAAAGCACATTTATAATCCACTCCATATAGCAATTCAGATTCTGAGTGAGAATAGTGAGTCAGTCAAGTCGGGAAAACTTACTAAAAGGCAGTAATCGCCGAAGTATGAACATTTGTATTTCTTGAAAGACAGAAAACGCAAATTCTTTGAAAAGCGAAAGCTACTAATTACTTTTAGATAAAGATGCTAAAATTTTTAAAAAATGGAGATAAAGGGGCAAACGTCAATACGTCAATTCCGGCAGAATATATACATATATATACATTATTGTCATTTTATCAGCCAGTTCCATCTTTGGCTAAAGTATTCTGAGTGTTTCACTCTAATACTATATATATATATATATATATATATATATATATATATATATATATATATCTATATATATATATATGCATTTAGCGTGCAATGCTTACCCAGCCTATTTAATATCAATACTGATGTAAAGTTAATATCCTCCTTTGAATTCCAAAGCTCCTTTAATGATACCAAAATGTGTTAAGTTTAAATGTGGGCACCATCATGCACACTCTGGTCGGGTTACACTGTTAATATTTAATATGTGATTTGGTAACAATCGGATTGACTTTTTAAATAAATTTTGTTTTTGTCACGTAATAAATCTTTCACTTTCTCATAATTATAAAGTTATTTCTTTCAAATTATACAGCATCCCAGACAAAAACTTTTAACCTTAAATATTTTGTCACATTATAGTCCTGTGCAACTCATACAGAAAAAGCTATGATTTGGCAATCAATTTCGAGATGATGATAAAATATCACCAGAAAATTAGCCCTGGGCTAAGTCATTTCAGCTATGAAATGATAAGGGGTTCCTTAGAGCTTTTTGACGCTTGTTTTTGCTGTACTTGCAAAGAACACAAGACCAACATTCGAAAAAGTTCAGTCTACTTCCACTTACGAGAAAGTGTGCACAAAGGTAAGAGGTCTCTCACAGGTATGAACAAGGACTGAAGAGATCATTGAAAACAACGGATCACCTTGGCCATTAAATGAACAAACAGACTAAACCAACTACTCCGATTAACCTAGGGTTAAAAACTGTGGCAGATACCCACCATGTCTATGCCTTTGAGGACGACGAAAACGACGAATGGAAAATACAAGAAGTAATGTAAATGTTCGTATATTCAAAACCAGACAAGTGTATTCAGCTACATAAATACCGGCTAAAACACTTTTCGTTTCGATGTACACAATCTTTTAATAAAGACGGCTAGTCAGGCTTTGATGAAAAGTATAGATGCTCAGTTTAATGAGTGAAATAACTCTCTTGCCTAGAAACACACCCGTACAGGTCTAATCAGTGATAGAAACGCCTTGCATTAAAATTCGGCACTTACAGGGCAAAGTGAAGTAAACGCCTTGCCCCTAAAACGCCGCACTTGCAGGTCTGATTACCGAAAAAAACGATTTTTGTAAAAAAACAGCATACTAATTATGCCAAATGAATAAAAAGCGCTTTCTTAAAATCACTGAACTAATCCAATCTTTTCTACAACGGACTTAGTACCTGCAGTTTTGAAGTGCTTGTAAAAGTACTGGTTGTTCTGTGTGACCCGGGCTAATGGTGAAAACTGGGGAGCCGACTTTTTTCACTCTAACGAAGTCAAAATAAATTATTCCACTTAACTGATAGAAATGAAGATAAATGAGATAACTCGATTGGTTCAGCTGAACTCCTATGACGGAACACCAAAGTATGACCGTGGAGTGCCGAGCTAAACTCGAATAAATTTAATATGCGCGCAACTCCAATAAATATAACTCGATTGGTTCAGCCGAACTCCTGTGACGGAACACCAAAGTATGACAGTGGAGTGCCGAGCTAAACTCGAATAAATTTAATATGCGCGCAACTCCAATAAATATAATATGCGCGGAACTCTCAAGAAGGAGCACGCACTTACCAACAACGGACAATAGGCAATTTTCTAAGGCCCAACATGCAAAAATCTCCTTTTTTCTCAAATTTCTATACATAAAAATAAATAATAAAAGTACAAAAATTCTGTTTTTTGGTAGTCAATTCTTTTGCACACACCTTTTTTACAATAACCATTGTGGAAACGCAAAAGAACAGTGATTTAACCTCTAGGGGTATTTCTTAATAAGGCCTCTGAGACAGGTAATCTTATAGGTAAGCTTATATTCAGACGAAAAAGGCAATCAGCCTATTTTTATTGTTTCTGTANGCTCCTTAACTACTCGCAAACAAAGACGGTGCCACCGAAAACGTAAACTTCACTTATTAACTTTTACTCATTTCTTTGGTTGGCGTAAAGCACATTTATAATCCACTCCATATAGCAATTCAGATTCTGAGTGAGAATAGTGAGTCAGTCAAGTCGGGAAAACTTACTAAAAGGCAGTAATCGCCGAAGTATGAACATTTGTATTTCTTGAAAGACAGAAAACGCAAATTCTTTGAAAAGCGAAAGCTACTAATTACTTTTAGATAAAGATGCTAAAATTTTTAAAAAATGGAGATAAAGGGGCAAACGTCAATACGTCAATTCCGGCAGAATATATACATATATATACATTATTGTCATTTTATCAGCCAGTTCCATCTTTGGCTAAAGTATTCTGAGTGTTTCACTCTAATACTATATATATATATATATATATATATATATATATATATATATATATATATCTATATATATATATATGCATTTAGCGTGCAATGCTTACCCAGCCTATTTAATATCAATACTGATGTAAAGTTAATATCCTCCTTTGAATTCCAAAGCTCCTTTAATGATACCAAAATGTGTTAAGTTTAAATGTGGGCACCATCATGCACACTCTGGTCGGGTTACACTGTTAATATTTAATATGTGATTTGGTAACAATCGGATTGACTTTTTAAATAAATTTTGTTTTTGTCACGTAATAAATCTTTCACTTTCTCATAATTATAAAGTTATTTCTTTCAAATTATACAGCATCCCAGACAAAAACTTTTAACCTTAAATATTTTGTCACATTATAGTCCTGTGCAACTCATACAGAAAAAGCTATGATTTGGCAATCAATTTCGAGATGATGATAAAATATCACCAGAAAATTAGCCCTGGGCTAAGTCATTTCAGCTATGAAATGATAAGGGGTTCCTTAGAGCTTTTTGACGCTTGTTTTTGCTGTACTTGCAAAGAACACAAGACCAACATTCGAAAAAGTTCAGTCTACTTCCACTTACGAGAAAGTGTGCACAAAGGTAAGAGGTCTCTCACAGGTATGAACAAGGACTGAAGAGATCATTGAAAACAACGGATCACCTTGGCCATTAAATGAACAAACAGACTAAACCAACTACTCCGATTAACCTAGGGTTAAAAACTGTGGCAGATACCCACCATGTCTATGCCTTTGAGGACGACGAAAACGACGAATGGAAAATACAAGAAGTAATGTAAATGTTCGTATATTCAAAACCAGACAAGTGTATTCAGCTACATAAATACCGGCTAAAACACTTTTCGTTTCGATGTACACAATCTTTTAATAAAGACGGCTAGTCAGGCTTTGATGAAAAGTACAGATGCTCAGTTTAATGAGTGAAATAACTCTCTTGCCTAGAAACACACCCGTACAGGTCTAATCAGTGATAGAAACGCCTTGCATTAAAATTCGGCACTTACAGGGCAAAGTGAAGTAAACGCCTTGCCCCTAAAACGCCGCACTTGCAGGTCTGATTACCGAAAAAAACGATTTTTGTAAAAAAACAGCATACTACTAACGCCAAATGAATAAAAAGCGCTTTCTTAAAATCACTGAACTAATCCAATCTTTTCTACAACGGACTTAGTACCTGCAGTTTTGAAGTGCTTGTAAAAGTACTGGTTGTTCTGTGTGACCCGGGCTAATGGTGAAAACTGGGGAGCCGACTTTTTTCACTCTAACGAAGTCAAAATAAATTATTCCACTTAACTGATAGAAATGAAGATAAATGAGATAACTCGATTGGTTCAGCTGAACTCCTATGACGGAACACCAAAGTATGACCGTGGAGTGCCGAGCTAAACTCGAATAAATTTAATATGCGCGCAACTCCAATAAATATAACTCGATTGGTTCAGCCGAACTCCTGTGACGGAACACCAAAGTATGACAGTGGAGTGCCGAGCTAAACTCGAATAAATTTAATATGCGCGCAACTCCAATAAATATAATATGCGCGGAACTCTCAAGAAGGAGCACGCACTTACCAACAACGGACAATAGGCAATTTTCTAAGGCCCAACATGCAAAAATCTCCTTTTTTCTCAAATTTCTATACATAAAAATAAATAATAAAAGTACAAAAATTCTGTTTTTTGGTAGTCAATTCTTTTGCACACACCTTTTTTACAATAACCATTGTGGAAACGCAAAAGAACAGTGATTTAACCTCTAGGGGTATTTCTTAATAAGGCCTCTGAGACAGGTAATCTTATAGGTAAGCTTATATTCAGACGAAAAAGGCAATCAGCCTATTTTTATTGTTTCTGTACCAGGAAATTACTTATGTCATCTTACATAATTTCCAAACCTTGTTAAATATGAAATTATGTGGAAAAAACGGCCTAAATGCCACTAATAAGAACGTTGGTGCGGTTGGTGTGACCATATTATCATCTTATTGTGTCTGTTGGATATCAACTCAACCGTTACGTAACAGAATATCAATAAATTCAATCATTCAACCTATATAAAGTGATATGAAATAAGAAATCATGTTAAATATTACCTCTCGATCAATTGCTAATTGTAATTGTTCAAGTTCTTCAGCTTATAAGATATAAAATTACTTCTAATTTACAAATATTGTTCATAGTACAACAGATTTTACCACTCAAATCATCAGATCTTGTGTGCCATTAATAAATAAAACAGTACCGTACAGCTACCATACCAGAAACTACCAACCAACTTGTTTTACCTCTCAACAAAACATCTTGTTCATCATTTATTAACACCAAGAATCTTGACTGTGTAAATAAACTGTATTCATTGTACATGTATGGTATTAATCTCAATATTTGAATATGACTTAAATGTATTGAGATTCATACGGTACCGTATCAGTAGAGGTGTGACCATATTATCACCTTATTGTGTCACACATGCGGTTGGCCCCAATGATTTCATCAAACAGAAATTCACTTGCATCTTGTTTGAAATAAATTTTATATTTTACTTGAGTTATCACGGGAACAAATCAGACTTCTGTAGTTTTTGGGCTTCAAATTAAAGGCTTTTTCCTCTCGAAAGCCTCCTTTTAACAAACACCGCATCTTAAGTCCCGAAAATTGCCGCGACGTATACTTGAAAAAAAGACAGAAATTGCATCCTCTACCTTTCGACATTGACTTCGTTTGATATTATTTAAGATTTGGCAAACAGCCTATAAACCTGTACTATGTTCACGGCAATTTTCCTAGCAAATGGTTATTACGATTCGAAATTTCCGCAACAAACAAACAATGCGCCACCGAACCAAATTCAGGCCACAAGAAAACGGGCAAAAAGACCAAAAACAATATAATCCTTTACTTGTAGGATAGTCTCATATTTATTAATTTATTACAATTTAGAATTTAACTTGTTTGTGTTGGCATGGTTTTGGCGGTACTAAAATGACCACCGTCCATTAGATACGATCCTGAACAAGTCCAGCTGCACTCCACAAAGTCCTTCCTTTAACTGACAAGTATCAAGTAACCTAGTTCTGAGTAGTAAAAAAGCACTCTCTTTTATGCTAACTGATGTCAATATTTCAATTACCTTTTGTTTCGTACCAGAAACTTTTTTTTTTTAGTTTTAACGTCATTTTCCTCCAGCAATTGGGGCTCAGACAGTGCCCTTCAGAGAGACTTTGATTTGGCAGTACGAAATTTCTTGGCCGGATGCATTTCGTACCAGAAACTAAAGTTTAGTTATTACAAGTTGTAGCGATTCTTCATTTGAAAATGAAGCTAAAAATATGTTTATTTTTTTCTTTTTTAAAAACTCTCGCATTCAAATGTTGATCACAAATAACAACCTTCACACTTGCTCTACCCCTAGCCCGTTCCATAATTAACATTACACTGATTCCACCTACGTCAGCAACTACTATCTTTCGTATCTATCAGGAACAATTACATTTTAAAATATCGATTTTCCACCGCTCAATCATCACTAAAGACAACCCTAAATAATTTGCCTGATGATAAGGAAAATATGTCAAAACGCTGCGAAAAAAACTCTTTACGATTTAAGGCATAATATTGTTCAACATTAAAATCAAACTAAAAAACAAAAACAAAAACAAAAAACAAAAACAAAAAACAAAAACAAAAACAAAAAAAACCAAAAAACCAAAAACCAAAAAACAAAAACAAAAACAAATTCAATTGTTTCTCTGTAGCTCTTCACAGGGCATTTACAATCCATTGTCTTGTACAGTTCCTGATTGGTAATAATGCACCTCCAACTCGTAACAAAAACAAATAACTGATACAACAAACATTACATACTTTATAGTATATACTATGTATTATACAATATATATTACATTTTCTTTTAGTTTATTCTCTTTTTTAATTTAGAATGTGAAACATACTTGTAAGTTACCAGCAAAATGTTAAAAATTTACAACAGAAATATTTATATTAAATATTTTTAGTGATTATTTTCACCCAATTTGTTGCTATATTTTACTTTGTGGCCAACATCGTTGCCTCAAGCTTTTACCACATTTAAATTCATAAATATATCTTGTGAAAATATTTGGAAACAAACAAACAAACAAATCAATAAGACGCAACTAATTAATAAATGACGTAACACGTACTGACGTAACACGTACTAACGTAAGAAATAAATACACATCTAAAATGATGTTCCAGCCATCTATAAATATTTCAATCTCTGAATAGCAGTTTTTTGTAGAAAAAACCCCTTCTTTTGTGACAGATCTATATTAAAAAGAAATGTCGATCTAGTGTTCTTTTTCTTGAGGGGGGGGGACGGGTTGGCGAAAAGGTCTTTTTATTTTAACATTTGTCATTGATAAGTAAAAATTCATTTTAATGCTGTTAAACACAAACAACATTTTATGTTGCCTCTGTCATATAGACTATTGCGATCTTCCGGTTGGTTCGGGTAGACTTCACTTTTTCTGTTTAAACACTATCCAACGCTAGTTCAGTTTTTTTGCCGTGACAAGGACCACGGTTGGTTCTCGTGCTGTAAAGTATAGTGCCAAATACGTTCTTGGGATTCCAACCAGGAATATCTCAAGTTTCACTGCCAAAACAAAGTCCCTCTGAAGGGTACCACCTCAACCTGTTACTGGGGGGGCGTTCTTTTTTTTTAACTCTTTTGCCCCGAGCAAAGTTTGAAGGACCCATTTTAGTACAGAGCGTTACCTGTCTGATTTTTTCTCTCTCTAATGTTGAATGTTTTAATTTAGTGATTTCTTCCCTCTTTCAATTCTATCTCCGATACATGTACAAACTCTGCAGTATGCCACTAATTACAGAGAAACAAATTGAGCGCAGTACTTCCAGGGGCGTGACCGGGGTTTGAACCGTGAGCGTGAGCCTCTTGCACGGTAATCTGTTGACTCAGCCAATACTGCATACGTTTTATTTCCGATTCGCTTTATCATATATATAAATATAATCTAAGGACCTAAATTATAAATATAAAAAAAAAATAATTTTCCTTTATGAAATCCAATACAGGCCTACATTCAAATTGAATTTTCATAAGGATTTCACAATACATCACAAACAAGCATTGCTTTAAATGTAACCGATTTCATAGCAGTTGCATATTCCATATCATATTTTAAGAGGACCTTAAGGCATTGTCGTTAACACCAGATACAGCTATGGATCGAATAACCTGGAGAAGATCATTAAAGAATTCTACCAAAATGTCAAACCCTTGTGTCAGAGAAAGAAANGTACAGAGCGTTACCTGTCTGATTTTTTCTCTCTCTAATGTTGAATGTTTTAATTTAGTGATTTCTTCCCTCTTTCAATTCTATCTCCGATACATGTACAAACTCTGCAGTATGCCACTAATTACAGAGAAACAAATTGAGCGCAGTACTTCCAGGGGCGTGACCGGGGTTTGAACCGTGAGCGTGAGCCTCTTGCACGGTAATCTGTTGACTCAGCCAATACTGCATACGTTTTATTTCCGATTCACTTTATCATATATATATATATATATATATATATATAATCTAAGGACCTAAATTATAAATATAAAAAAAAATAATTTTCCTTTATGAAATCCAATACAGGCCTACATTCAAATTGAATTTTCATAAGGATTTCACAATACATCACAAACAAGCATTGCTTTAAATGTAACCGATTTCATAGCAGTTGCATATTCCATATCATATTTTAAGAGGACCTTAAGGCATTGTCGTTAACACCAGATACAGCTATGGATCGAATAACCTGGAGAAGATCATTAAAGAATTCTACCAAAATGTCAAACCCTTGTGTCAAGGAAAGAAGACGCTAAACTGGATAAGAAGAAGAAGAAGATAACGTTTGAGCTTTAAGTAAGGCAATGGGATTATTCAAAAAGTTAAGTAGAATTCACCAACTTGATCATAACATACACGTGGGCTATTGGTTAAACCATTGGAGTCGAAATTTCGGTGAACGTATAAACGTTAGTTCTAATCTCTTTGGGAATGAAACCTAACTTTGCCTTATTCTTATACTTCATTCTGTACCTCGCTATATTATTAATACTTCTGTTACATAATTATTTGAAATATTTAGTTGTAACTATTTCAAGAAAGAGCAATTGTCTACTTCAGGTTATTATTAAAAAGATACTGAAGTGCTTTGGTACTTCACAGAATTCCTGTTATCAAAGCTATTAAGTCAATCCAGGAAGGATGGATTTCATATTTTGTACACTGTATTTTGACCGCAATCAGACTATAGTACTTGACGCTCCCTTTCAGGTTTAGGTGGGTCTTCGTAAGTTAAAAGGTCAATATATTGGCTACGTTCTTCCTGTAGATCAATCAAAATAACTCGGAACTCTCTGCTACATCACAGCTGCAGTTCCAATCCCAGCCATGGTGACGGGGGCTAAGCAGGGAGCCAATAATTTCCTCTTGCAAAAAATTGTTAATGAAGCTTACACCAATTGAAATTGATTTGATACCCTCCAGGTTTGGAAGAAATGTTTTTTTATTTTGACAACTCCCATTGGTTTACAAAAAAATCATTTATAATCAACACTCTATCTATAATTAACCATAGATAAACCTCTGTTCTTCTCTAGCGGATTACGGGAAACAAGGGCAAGGCCGAAACCAGCACTACTGAAAACAATTCCTGTTTTAATGTTCTCACGGGAATCTTTAAAATGAGATGAGATTTAAAAATATCACCTCTGGATTTAAAAACCTCATCTCCAAGGTATTCGCAGCACCTTGTTATAATCAAAAGTTGCCGATGTGATTACTCCATAGCTTTTTAAACTAGCGTGACCTGGACTTGAACACACATAACTTAAGTCTTGGAGGGTGTTTTCGCAACAAGTATGTCTTAATTCATATTGTAGCAAAATAGTACGGAACAGAGGTTTTATGTTCATTTTGGAGCACTTCTGGTGACTATTATATTTTGAAAACTCTCTCAATCAGATTTTCTTGACTTTCCATTTATATAAACAAAATTTAGGAAAATGAAAAATATGTTTGCACTGAACCGGGTTCGAACCAGCTATTATGGCTATCAAAGATACATGTTCTACCACCTGAGCTATCGGCGCTTGTTGTTCATCTTGTCATTTTTTGTTGACACCATTTCAAACATACAATTCATTTAAGCACGCCATACTTGGCATTTTTTTGCCAACTATTTCAAACCTTTCACTTAAGCACGCCATACTTGTCATTTTTTTACCACCATTTCAAACCTTTCACTTAAGCACGCCATACTTGTCATTTTTTTACCACCATTTCAAACCTTTCACTTAAGCACGCCATACTTTCCCCAAACCCCTATGGTTGGACTTCAGCGCGCCGTCCTTTGCCCAGGCCACCATCGTTGGACATCACATCCCAATCACATATTGTCATGCCAAGTTAACATTGAGCCGATATTTTTATATCTCTGAATGATTAACCATATAAAATAACATTTAAAAACATCTTTTGAGCTATTAGTAAACAACCAAAACAATGTTTATACAAATTCACTTTACTAGAGTGTGCAAGTTTTGCGACGACACTTAATTTCATTTTATTTCATTTTACTTTATTTTATTTTTTGTTGAACTAGATTCTGAAAAGCGTAGGGGTCATGCTGTGATTACTGTGGATAAAATTAGGTGTGAGTGGAAGAACGTTTACCGTATGGGGTCTTTTATGGGGTATCTATATGTAGTGTCTTAATCTATGGTGCCTGGATAAAGGTAGTTAGAAAATGTTTAAACCAAATTGGGCACCAACATGTGAATGTTTTTCCATTGATTTCGGTCTTTCGTTATAAAATTAAGTTGGTCTAAAGCTAACTGTGACCAAACGTAAACATTGTCACGCCAGTGTTTGCACGGCCGCCCTCGTTTTCTCTTTCCTTCTACCATGCCTTAAAGACATAACTTAGATAATCCAATTTCAGACCTTTTGATGTACCCAAAGAGACTGGAGACAGCGTCACATGATGAGAATGTTTTGCTTACACCAGAAAGCATGATAGCAATATAATTGAATGGGTGGGTGTGTTGCGTAAGAAAGGATCACAAAAAAATCTTCTAGTAAGTACCGAGTGAATTTGGGGTTAGGAAACATTACCGTGTTTATGTTATGTAGCCTTGGAACACGGTGTTTTGTGCAAGTTTTATGAATGCCTACTTGCAGGTGATTTAATAAACATAGAGGTTCTGTAGTTGACGGTCACGTATGAATGGGTTGAATACCGACTTGGCATAATGTCCTTATTGTTTCAATGACAATCAATGGCAATGGATGGAGGTCTTTGTGTGAAGTCCAAACGTTCAGGGGCTCAAGTGTCTTCAGATAGAATTACATATATATATTTGCAAAAATTTTTGTCAATCTGTTTTATTCAAAATAGTCTCGATCATGTTTTCGGTCAGTCTCAAGGGTGTGGTCACCAAAATTTGTACGGATTCCCATTTATAAAGTACCAGGCCAACCTTCGGTCATAATTAGTTCTTTCTGTTGTATTTGCTGAGCTTTCTATTCATATTCCAATATGGTTCCCCATTGATATGTTCTTAATAAACGTAAATGCCTCTGTATGGTTATTAAATTATGGTACTGGCTTCTATCTTTCATAATGGGTTTTGGAATGTTTCCAATGTTTTCGTAAACAAACATAATGGGTCTTTATCAATCAATTTGTTTACGCACTAAGCTCTCAATAAGTGTAAAATAATTAGTAAAATTACTATTTATTAAATCAAGGTTTGAAACAATGAAGAAAGAACGCAAAACATGCACTTTAATAAAAATTGGTTGCTAATTTGAGTAGCCTCATTGCAAAAATATAAATGTGTGGTCTTACCATAAGGTTTATATTGAAAAGAAAATCTGTGTGGTGAGATATTTTTCGACTGGTCACAAATGGTTGGTGAAGGTTTTCAAGTAATTTTCAGTTTAAATATCTTCTAGAGAATCAGTACAGAACTGGGGCAAAAAGTCTCAATAGCATTGGCCTTTTGGCTAAGATCAAGTGTAGAGCTCTGGTCTCTCCTTGGTCGGGGCTTTGGTTATAGGGCCCAACCACGCAGGACAGGGGTCTCGAGATGCTTGAGCCTTGGCTAAAGACCAACCCAGGAGGAAGGGCCTTCCCACGGAGGGTCCTGGTGGGGCAATCCGTTTGTCCTGCATTTTATGGTGTCTTGCATGCTTCCTGTCCCATTTTTTCTTGATCTGTTGCTTCCTTTCATGTCTTTCATTAGATGGGTATCTGTGAAAGACAAAAATGGGCCCACTGTTTACCAGGGGTTCCATCAATGAAAGACCNCAAATGGTTGGTGAAGGTTTTCAAGTAATTTTCAGTTTAAATATCTTCTAGAGAATCAGTACAGAACTGGGGCAAAAAGTCTCAATAGCATTGGCCTTTTGGCTAAGATCAAGTGTAGAGCTCTGGTCTCTCAAGTCAATCAAAACAACTTAAAGCAGGAACTAGGAAAGAAGAAAAACTTAGGGCGAAAGTCATAACAAAAACAGAAAAATTAATTTAATGGTAGCAAATTAAAAGAAGAAAAGAGTAAAATCGAAATTGTCTGTCCGGGCACTTCCAATGGTAATAACGACAGAAAAAACCCAACTCATAACAACGACAAGGCTGACAAGGCTGACAAGGCTGACACGGCGGAAGCTGGCGCGAAGCCTATGAAATATAAAGACTTGCATCTGGTCGTTTTCAAAGTGATCCCCGAGAAATTGGTGAAACTGCCCTAACATGATAACAATATTGCATTTAAACAAAATTATGGGCAAGTGATTATTGAGAAAAGGTTAAGAACGTAGACACACCTTTGTACCATACAAAGACCCAAATTTCAAAAACGTTCACTTACCAGCTGAACGTGTGTGTATACCCCAGAAAAATTAGGTAAGATTGTAAGACCAGCGAGTTTCTATATAAATATAACTTCGACGTACAGATATATATATCTAATTGATAGTTAACTAAATTTCGAACGCTGTTTAAAGTTTTTAATAAAGATTTTAACAGTTGATAAAGGTATATTACAGCTCTCTGACAACCTCAAAAGTTCAGCTTTGTCTAATGGATATAATGCTGTCATTGCGTAATCTGTTAGTCGTGTCTTTACCTCTTTGCTCAGCTTTAACCTCGAACTTCTACTTTGTGTATCTTCTCTGTTTTTCTTACATTCATCCTTTCTACTGCTATTCATAAAGTTATGGTATTTCTTGTATCTTATCTCCTTTGCTTGATCTAAAAACTCAAATATGGTTATAAAATTTTGCGCTCGTTTACAAGAACTAGCACCACACGAATTCTGGATTCGAACTTGGTTATGCAATAAATCGGACAAGTATCCTTGTGATTTTCCAAGAACAACCCTTGCGAACACATTTTGCGTAATTTTAGCCTCTGAAATTTCCATTGCAACCAATGTTTTGAGGTCCCTGTGTCTAGCATCTCGTGTGTTTAAGTCTTCAATACAAGTAGAAGTACCATTTACAATATTATTGTTCTTCCTCTTACAAGATTTAAGCCCAGTAAGTTCATAACTGTGTTTTTTGGTACTATCAACCCTACATAATTCTTTCGAACCCTCAGAGCTCTGAAAATACTTAGAATTCTTCAAATTACACCCCAAAGCCCACCCTTCCTCTACTGCTTGAGTAAACGGTTCTCTTATTTGGTGTGATACTGTTTTTACTGAATTCAGTCCGCTTCCTTGCACTTTAGCGATGATTTGAGTTTCCTGTTCATGTGTTACCTCTGTAGTGTTCCCGAACACCCCGATATTATGACTTGCCGTTTTCTCAGGGGTTAACGACTTAAATTCATTCCTCGATGGTAGCTGTTTAGTCTGTGAATGAGGAAAAATATCCAAATCAGGAAATGAAGAACCTTCCTTACAAACAGATACACTTTGCTCATGAATTGAAATTCCTGTCGATGACATTTCAAGTGAGTTCTCCTTGTCCTTACACAATGACTGATTCTCCTCATGCAAACACTTGTTACCGATACTTTGTAAAAACAACGGATCAAGCAAGAATGTCTGTGTTACATGGAGGCATCCTGAACAAGCTTTTGCACAAAGTTCGAGTGGATATTTTTGTGGATTATCTTGAAGGTCTAAGTCAATTTTACTCCTGTCTAAGGCTTCAAAAAATATGCTGATATTTATTTTGTCAGTCTGGGTGAATACTGAACAAGTTGTGTTTTTTGAAGAATCACACAAGCTAGGCTTGGCCTCACACTTATTATTAAAGATATCCAAATTTACAACATTACTTACAGTCAGCATACTCCTTTTTTTCCTCCATTTTTTAGTTTCATTATCGAAATCCCTTAGCTTTACCTCTGAAGTCTTTGCGTCTACAAAGTCGGGAGATCTGTCCTGAAAAACTGTAGTTTCATGACCTGGTGTTATTTTTCCAGATGAATTTCCTATAACTTTTTGTCTTGGACTCGTCAATAAATTAAATAGATTCTTTCCACCTGGTATTGAAGAATTTGAATCCATTCTTGATTGCTTGCTAGGCTTCTTTCCGGTACCAATCTTTGTCTCTCTTGGCTTCTCACAACTATCACCCAATGTTTTAGAATCGAAATCAGTATGTACAGTCATACTATTGTCCTTGGAACCACAATTGATTGCTTTGCTTAAAATATTGGTATCTACGGACGGAGTGTTGCCGAATGTGAATACTGGGTTCATATATGAAAACTGAAGCTGTTCGCTATCCTTTGAAATAACTGGCTTGAGTTCTAAATTTAAAAGAAATTCTGACTGATTGAAATTTCCAGAAGGTGAATGCTTTTCTTTCTCTTCTTTTCTTATTTCTGGGCAACTTAAGCTAGTGGGTGAAAATATCTGTTTTACCTCGTCAAGAACAATACATTTCATATCTTCTTTCACAGCTAAATCTGATTCAGTGGCTTTATGGACACTAGAGACAGGTTTTACTGAATTTATTTCTGAATCAATAAGCCATTTATCTTCCTTTGTCATATTATACGTAAATGTGGTAATGCCATCTGTGTAATCAGTCTGCCTGAATACGTAACTACCTGTTGATGAAACTGCAGGGGAGCTTTTTGTTATACAGGTTGGGGATTTCAAGATCTCGGTCAAATTCAAAGAACTTTGTGAGGACGGGACTGTGATGTTTGTATTCCACCAATGGTCTCTTTTCAACAGATTCTTGCATGTTGGTTTCGTGGTTTGGGTTAATTTCAAATAATCAAATAATTCGTGATTTGTTCCCTTCTCGTCAAATCCTTCTGAAAAACAATGTTCATTAAAATGTTCTCCCTGGTACTTCAAACTGTTTACACTAGTTGAACACTCCGCTCTTTTACTATCTTCTGTCTGTGGTCGATGTGTTGCCCCGACAACCCTCTTGAGTTCTAAATTACTCAAGAATTCGGACTGTGCAGTCGAAGATTCTACAGGATACGGTGGTGAACTGATGTACATGTATGCTTGACTTGGAGTGCCTATTTCAGATTTCGTAGAAGCAAGTACCACATCTGAAACGAGAGTGAAGTCAATCAGTCAATTCCTTTTAGACTGCCATATAAATTAACATGTAGTATTAACACTCCTCGTACAGTCTTTTCACAACTCGTGTAACAACGCGATCTCAGATATGGAAACAAAGGGTAACAAGAACTCATGCCAATAGCCCGCAGCTAAAACCAAATATCTCCAGTACACCCACTATTAACATCGTAATTTAGGTGATAATGATCTGGGAGGTCGAAATGTTATGTTCCTTGGTTATTACAAGGATCGCAAAATGCCTGAAGGGGTTTTTGTGGTTTAACTGTTCTTGAATACTTGAAATACAAATTATATCTTACAATACCCAGGAAAATAACTCTCTCCGACAAACATCAAAAAGCTCTTATAAGGTGATGGGACAATTCGTAGCTGCTATGCGACTGGAATGGATCTCGCTTCAAAATTTGACACTCTTAGTCACCGTCAGAACAAGATTACTCTTTTTCTATTATTTTAAGTACTTCATTGGTCTTCACAGGTTATTGCTCATCTTAATAATCCTCTCTGCTTCTCCTCTTAGAACTTACAATGAACCACAAGTTATTTAACTAACTGTGATCCGTAAACAATTTGATTATCTGAGTGCCCAAAGGTCTCTGCAACACCTTCTTTCCTTGTATTTCTCTTTCCAGAAATGTCTGATCATTATTATGCCTTTTATCTGCAAATACCCTTTCAAACTTCACACCCATAGCTCTCTGGCATCTTGTTAACATCATACACTGCTATATTTCTGCTATATTTGGTATACTGTATTAAAGTGTAAAATATGTATGGTGTAAAATGGGTTTTAACCAGTGCCTATGGCTACAATGGTCACATGCTCTACCACCTGACCAATCAGTACTGCGTTTTTAACCTTATTCTTTTGCTGGCATATCTTTCACTTTATTACAAGCTCATTCTGTGGTGCCTCAGCTAGGCATGCATAATTGGGTTCAGATGTCCAATGATTGGGGGTCTGGAGAAAAATAGCGCATTCATGTAAAATATATCAATGCAAAATGAATTAGCTAAAAGAGTGGGGCCCATAGCTCAGTTTGTGACCACGAAATCTATAGACACTGGATCGAACCCAGTTCGATGCACACATATTTTTCAGTTTTTTTCTAATTCCAAACCCTTCCCATTCTACTATTTTCAAACTTTGTTTATTATTGTCTACAAAATACATGCAAACATAAAATACATGCAAAATTTGCCCGCCAGCTGGACAAAAAATCACCACAGAAAATTTATGACTTGACGGTTGAACCAACAATTATAGAATGCAACTCTCTCCAAGCAAACATAAAATCCACTCGTAAGAAATGTTGACGTTGCTTTATAAATCGAGCATCCGAAATCATTGCGTACAAGTCTAAAACATGAACAAAACTACCATCAACAGAAAGCATCACCAAACGTCATTTATGTCTGGATAAAGACATTTGTGAGCAATTTGAAAAATACTACGAACTGTGCCAACATCAAACTTGTACAAGGAACAACAATGCTCTATTGAGACTAACCAATTTTTTTGTTTGTTTGTTTAAACGTCATTCAAAGTATATAATAAACTATCACTTGAAACAAGAAAAACAAAGATTTTTAAGAATTTGAAAGCTTACGTCAATTGATTGCTTATATAACTTCATATACTTTAGACTCGTTTCGACATGACTGAAATCTTCTCAGTCCCAAGTCTATTTCAAGTTTGATTTTTAATGTTTAAATCTTAGTCCACTTTCATACTTTAAATCATTGTTTCTATTATGTGTTTCTTTTTGGTATTGATACTTACATAATTGTTATTTTGTATTTATATAATGTATATACTTTAATTTTAACATTTTATGTACTTAAATTCACAGGGTCCCCATAGTAAAAGCATTTTTATTTTGTTGAAATGGTTATCCTGTCTTAATATGAGATAAAATAAATAAATAAATAAAGAAAGAAAGAATTAAATAAATAAATAAATAATCACCTAAAATTATCTTTAGACCATGTAATGACCAATTCGTTTAAATAAATAATAACAACGACTTCAAGTGAAAGACATATAAAAATAGCTACCATATATAAAAATGGTTCTTGGGAGCATTAAGTCCGAGTAACACTTTAGCAATCATCCTGGCAGTAACACTCTACTCCGAAATATTTTGTATGCCATGAGGTAACTGGCAGCCTTGTAATGCTAACACAGTACAACAACAAGGCGCAAGTGATCCAATTTCATTTTTTTTTCAGAGGGACTTTGATTTGGCATTGAAGAATTTCTTCCAGACGCCAACCAATGGCTTTTTTTTTCTTTGCAAAGTTCCAAATTTTCCTCGACAACTCGGGGAATCGAACCCGGAACTCTTGGTTACTGTGGAGTTGCACTAACCATTAAGCCACGGCTCCTCCGCGGAAGTGATTCAATAAAGGGCAGTAAATATAAGGAAAACAGAATTCTTAAAGCAAACTATCCTACACTCAGTCTACAATGCCAAAAAAATAAATCTTAGTACTTTATTTTAAAAATACTGCCTAGAAAATAAGGTTACCTAGCCCTNCATTTTCCCCCAGCAATTGGGGCTCAGACGGTGCCCTTCAGAGGGACTTTGATTTGGCATTGAAGAATTTCTTCCAGACGCCAACCAATGGCTTTTTTTTTCTTTGCAAAGTTCCAAATTTTCCTCGACAACTCGGGGAATCGAACCCGGAACTCTTGGTTACTGTGGAGTTGCACTAACCATTAAGCCACGGCTCCTCCGCGGAAGTGATTCAATAAAGGGCAGTAAATATAAGGAAAACAGAATTCTTAAAGCAAACTATCCTACACTCAGTCTACAATGCCAAAAAAATAAATCTTAGTACTTTATTTTAAAAATACTGCCTAGAAAATAAGGTTACCTAGCCCTTTAAAGGATACCAATAGTTAATACAGCTCACGAAAGTAACATGTAACAATCTAAAACTAATATGACACAGGCCCGTATCTTAAAGCCAGTGCAAGTCACCAAATACTAGCAGTGCGCAGCTTCAAATGAGTTCACAATAACATTGTTTTTATCACAAAAATCCCTGTCCCCCAAAGAGCAAGTGGAAAAAAGATGAGTAAACCTTTTTTATTATTGGTGAAAATTGACGACTGTTTCAGTTCTTTGCTTAGTCTCTTTTTCACAACAAGAATCTATTATTTATCAGAAAAATTAGTACTTCCTGTGAAAAACCACCTACACTGTTAATATTAATGTCAGGCTCTTGATTAACTTAAACTATCCCCAGGTCCTTTATTGTGCTCTGGCAGAACCAAGCTCAGGTAATAAAGGAAGGTTAGATATGAAAAGTGGGGTGAGGTAGACATAGGGTTACCACTCCTACAGGGTAACCCTACACAACATGAAGTCAATAAGCAGACTACTTTACAAAACAAGCCAGACAAATTAAAGGACCCACTGATGATGGGCAAATGAAAATCAGAGAACATAGCTGTATGGATACCCTCACCAAGGAATCAGAACTCTTTATGTCAAAAAACAGAAATCAGATAGTTAAGCTGCAATGTTTGGAAGATTTGTTTAAGTCACTAGAGAAATGAAAATCCTTGATTAAGACCATACTAAATGCTTCTGTGAGTTCTAAGTTAGTAAAGGGATCAGCTGTTGTTGTGAATGTTGCAACTAAAACATTGATGACAACATAAAGTGCTGAAAGCAACAATTCAAGAAATATTATGGCATGTGTTCTGTTACTACTGGGCAACAAAAATGTCAATACAGGATGTAAACAAGTAGTAAGGGAAATGGCAAATACACAAAGGAGAAAGGCTTAAAAAATTTTGTGAAGGGAAGGGCCTTGTTTTAGGTGGAACATGCATCAAATGGTTCACCTGCTCAGTTGAACATTTCCAGATGGCAATGCAAAAACACAGTCAGATCATATCTTAATACAAATTGTCTGAGTGCAACACCTTGCAGATTTTGATAGCAACCAAGAGAGGCACTCCTCCACTCCACTTGCCTTACAATGCTACTTGTGTAAACCAGTAGTAGCCTAGTGATAAAATTAACAGCTTATGATGTCAAAGGTTCCTAGTTCAAGTCCCACACAAGCAACATCCCTGGAAATACAACATCCATTTCATACTACTAAATTTGCACATACTTTCAGAGATATAATTGGGAGAAGGAAAAAAAACAGTAAATACAAAGATTTAAAAAGTAAAGAGAAATAAATCAAATGAGAAAAGTAACCCTGTGCAGGTAAATGACTTCCAGCCTTGCTCAGGGTGAAAGTAGGGAAAAAAAGAAAAGAAAAAACTGATATGGTTTAAAGCAAAAATAAATACCTTTGCAAAGCCCACTTGTATAATCTAATGTCACTGTGCTTATTGCTAATAGATATGCAGCTTAAAGTGGGTCCTTTCTCTGCTGCACATACTGCCTTAGGCACAAAATAAGTCAAAATAGATCAAAGCTGATGCTCACACCTGTGTCATGGGAACCAAATTTTAAGCCAAATATAGTCATTAATAATATCAGGTTGCAGGTAGCTGCCATTTTGGATGCCTGGAGAGCACTGGGTGAGAGATGGCTTTCTGTGTTGCAAAAAACATTTGTGCATCCAAAAAAGAATGTGTTGCCTTTGCAAAGCTGGATAGGCCAGCATAGTCCTGTCAGAGTATTACGGATTATATAAAGCAAAAATTGTGTTCTTATTGTACTTCTGTAAATTTCTGAGACATGTGTATTGCAAAGTCAGCAAATGAAAATCCTGGCCAGATTTCTCCATAACGATTTATTGCAAATACATAAGTTTGTTTGGAAAACTCTCACTTGAGGCATCATCTACTTTTGCATCCAAATTCTCAGTACAATGCTCTGATTCTTTGTACCAAAATGTGTAAGCCTGGTTATTTACTATGTAAAGCAGATGCCTGCTTTCCGGAGTGGCTTTGGTAATTAAAGAGTACACACAAAGAGATTACAAGAAGAGCAACTTAAAACCTTACTATCTTTAAGATGACTTGTGGGAAGTGCTTGCTGGTTATGCCAATGAATGGCAATGGTCTTGCTGTCTAGCTGTGGTTCACTTGAAATAAGTCAGTCTGGCTAGACTCAAACACACCAAAAAAGAGATTATGAGTAAATTACCATGTAATTTGGATAGCTGGCCTTTGAAAATGCATAAGCAGTCCTGCTCATTTAGGGTTGGTATGTCAACTATATCAAATTCAGAACAGGCTCCAACTCAAGCCAAGTGTGCCAATTAGCCTCCTCAACCTCAGGGTCTGTTACCTGTCCATTTTGTAAAAAGTTTGTAGATCTACCCAAGGACTAAAGATGCACATTGTACTTTAAGACATAATCCAGGAAATAAACCCAATCAATTATGCCATGGCAAATATTTTGTGTCAGACTTGCCCCAAAATTGCAAAAGCACTCTTGGCCAGCTCCTGGTCACATGGTCACAGGAATTAAAACAAAGATAAAAAATAAGAAGAATGAGATAGGTTTATCTAAAAATGGTATGGCAATCAATATTTATGTAACTACACGTGTGGGAAAGTGTGCACACCAATATATGACAGTGCACATGAACCATATTCCCATATTCTGTAGACCGACTAAACAAACCAAGTGAAGAAAGCATCTTTCTGTTATCTGTGTTTCAAACCATGCATGTTTGCAGTAGGATTTTTAAAAAATATTTAAAGATCATTGGTGGAATGATGGTGATGCTGCTGGGGAAAAGGTATTTTCAAATGTGTGGAAGTACAGTTATATCTTCAAATGTATGGAAGTATAGTTATATCTTCAAATGTATGGAAGTATAGTTATATCTTCAAATGTATGGAAGTATAGTTATATCTTCAAATGTATGGATGTATAGTTATATCTTCAAATGTATGGAAGTATAGTTATATCTTCAAATGTATGGAAGTGTAGTTATATGTTCAAATGTATGGAAGTATAGTTATATCTTCAAATGTATGGAAGTATAATTATATGTTCAAATGTATGGAAGTATAGTTATATCTTCAAATGTATGGAAGTATAGTTATATCTTCAAATGTATGTAAGTAAATAATATCTTCAAATGTATGGAAGCATAGTTATATCTTCAAATATATGTATGTATCAATATACAGTGGAGCTCTGATACATCAAATTTCATGGGAGATTTTTCCTAAACTTTTTATAAATAAAACATGTGATGCATATAATATAGCTAATTAGGTGGGTAGGCAGGGAAAAATATGTTTATTGTGATAAAAAATCCATTGGTTCTGAGTTCATTATGTATGGACTCCATTGTGTTTAAATGTATCCATGTATAGATGTATAAATTTAAAAAAAAATACATATGTAGATAGATAGATAGATAGATAGATAGATAGATAGATAAATAGATAGATGGATAGATAGATAGATAGATAGATAGATAGATAGATAGATAGATAGATAGATAGATAGATAGATAGATAGATAGATAGATAGATTTATGTATAAATGTATGCATGTAATGTTTGACTTCTGAATTGGCCTTTTGAAACCCAAACAGTTTCAAAATGTTAAGGGTACAAAACAATTGGCATATTTAAAAATTCCAATATTATAAAGAATCACAAGTAAATAATGTAAATTACACTGAATGTGAGAATGTGTGAATGAGAGACAAACTGACAGACCGTGTGATCAAAGATTTCCAGAGAACTAATATTCAAAAATTTTTCACCCTTCCATCATAAAATAACAACACAGTTACATTTACCTTCTGTTTCATACTCCATGTCAAGACCATGAGCTGGAGGTATTGGTGAAGTAAGCCCAGGAATACCTTTTATATCTGGTTGTGTTCCTATGGCGAATAAAAATAAATGTTAGATAGTACCAAAGGTTTCTGTTGGACAATAAAAGACAAAAACGTGACACATTCTGTCTGTTTCAAAGATGTGATACACCTCAACCAACAGCTAACTAATTCATTTCACTTTATCAAACCAGCTTGTGGTCCTCTGCTATCAATAGTTTGTCATATCTGAAAAAATAGTTTACCCATATGCTCCCAAATTATTAACTGTACCTTAAAAAGCTGCTTGTTTAATTTTATTATTAAACGATTCTTTCACTTGAAGTAGTACCAGTGAAATCCTATATACAATAGTGCACAATAATTCCCAAGAATTCCTAACCAGCATTTGTACCCTGCTGATGCCTATTTTGTTCTGACAGGACTATTTTATGACCTTGCACATGTATCACATGTTTTCATAACTGATTATCCATGGTCAAGTAACAATTTTGTAGCTACGGCATTTTATTTCATGATGGAGTAGTTATTCACCACTTACTACTATCCAGACTAATATCAGTTAAATACTGCATGCTATTTTTGTCCTATTGAACTGATATAACTGTAGCCAATAGAAATGTACTAATTGAAAAGCAAAGACCTCTGAGTTTTTCTATTAAAAAAAAAATATGAATTTCATAATACCATTCAAAAAATGTATCATTACATCCTATTATTCCATTACTCTATTATACTATTTATTTATTTTATTTTTTTATTTATTCTGATTGTTATTCTGATTGTTATTCTGACTGTGACAGGCCATACAAATCAGTTCAGAGAAACTACTATCACAGACTACCTAAATACCTGAGTGTTTAAAAATGATCTACAATAAAATTAGCAATGGGCTAAAATGAAAACAGTGATAACTTTTGATTGGGTAGACATTCACTTACTTTTTGTGGAAATACTTTGACAATACATTTGGCTATCAAGAAAATGTACATTTTAAGGCCTCTTGCAATGGTCTCATCCAACTGGGGTAGTCTGGGGATCTGTGGGGGCTAACATGAGTTGAAAATTACCCAAAATTGCTGATTTTCTTAAAAAGTGGTCTCACAAAACCCCATTATTTGAGTACAAGTCACATTTTATGATAATAATAATGGCATTAACATTTCCAAAGACCCTTCTTTCCATTTATATTTGATTGCAATCATCTCTTGACACATTGACTATCATTTATTTCAGAATATTCATACAAAAATATGGCTGAATGCTATTTTTAAGCAAATGTCATTTTGTTTGATTCTAATGGTGGTACTTACACCTGCAAAGCCACTTAAATTCACTTTTTACACCTTCAAAAAGAGACCACCAAAAATAGAATCAGTTTTTGCTGGAATGATGCCTTATACCACTTTTGATCAAAACAGTGAAACCTAGCAAATTCAAAGTGATCACAAATTAAAAGTGGAATGACCCATTTTTAAGAGATTCACCACTTTAGGCTAAATTAACTCATTTCACAATGGTAAGTGTTGTATTTCTGCTATATTAACATTGTGTTTATTTTTGTTTTTTTAGACTATATATATATATATATATATATATATATATTTTAGTTTTAACGTCATTTTTCCCCAGCAATTGGGGCTCAGACGGTGCCCTTCACAGGGACTTTGATTTGGCAGTGAGGAATTTTTTGGCCGGACGCCCTTCCTGACGCCAACCAATGGCTTTTTCTTTTCGCAAAGTTCTAAATTCCCCTCGACAGCTCGGGGAATCGATGCGGAACTCTTGGTTACTGTGCAGTGCACTAACCATTAAGCCATGGCTCCTCATATATATATATATATATATATATATATATATATATATATATATATTTGAGTTATTAGTTGCTTTGAGCCAATATTACATGGTTTACTACAATCAAAGCAACTAATTGGGAATGGAGAGATTTATAAAGCCTGAAAGACTTGGCACTAATCCAGATACGACTGATGCTGATAAAGTATATAAACATTGGTTTAGAACTTTTACTAATTTCATAGACTCCTTAGACAATAATCGTGAAGCCACTGATGGTAGTGGAGCTAGAGCCAGAACAGTTAACAAGTTCAATATTCTGATCAACTATATTGAACCAAACATTTATGAGTATATCTCAGACTGTGATACGTATGAAGAAGCTATTGAGGCATTAAAGAATGTATATATTAAACCGAAAAATGTAATTCTCGCTAGGCACATTTTATCAACTAGAAAACAGCAGGTGGGAGAAACCATTGACCAGTTTCTGAATGAGCTAAAAACCCTTGCTAAAGATTGTAATTTTACTCCTGTGAGTGCCGATGAGTACAAATCAGAAATGATACGAGACGCCTTTATAAATGGCATATCATCGAACGTTATACGTCAGAGGTTACTTGAAAGCCGAACACTTAACCTTCAAACTGCAATAGAAAAAGCTAGAGCTCTCGATACTGCACAGCAAAGTTCTAACCATTACACTCATTCTCCTGGAATAAATGCAGCTATACCAAAACCTGATGAAGAAAGTAGTTCGAACCCTGTTGCTGGTATTACCAACAAACCGCAAGGGAAACAGTCTACTTGCTGGTTTTGTGGAAATTCTCGCCACCCCAGAACGAAGTGCCCTGCCAGAGAAGCTACCTGCTACAAATGTAAAAAGGTAGGACATTTTGGAAAATTATGCAGATCTTCTACAACTACTAGTGCAGCAATCCTAGCATCTTCTCTGCAATTTGATGATGATTACTTTTGTGCATCTGTCGCATCATCTAACTCGCCTTTTCGTGTGACTACACCTATTCTTTTAAATGATAAATATCGAGCTGAAGCCTTGATCGATAGTGGAAGCACAGATAAAAGCTTTATTAGTGAAAAGCTAGTCAATTTACTAAATCTTAAAACAATTTCATCACAGCATACAATAGGAATGGCGTCTGCTTCATGCACTGCGAAGTCAAAGGGGTATTGCATAGTTTCAATAACCTTAGGAGAACAACGGTATCTGAAAGTGAAACTTTTTATTCTCGAGAACTTATGTACAGATGTCATTCTTGGTACAGACTTCCAAGAGCAGCATAAAAGTATAACAATTGAGTATGGTGGAAGTAAACCTCCACTGACATTTTCAGCATTAACTACCATGAAAACCAAACCACCAAAACTGTTTGAACACTTGTCACAAGATTGCAAACCGATTGCGACGAAATCAAGAAAATATTCCAGTGTCGATAAGAGTTTTATTACATCTGAAGTTCAAAGGTTGCTAGAGCTTGGTATCATTGAACCAAGTACTTCACCATGGCGGGCACAAGTTATTGTTGTTCAAGAGAAAACAAAGAAACGAATGGTAGTAGACTATTCAGAAACAATTAATAAATACACCCAGTTAGACGTGTATCCTTTACCGAAAATCAATGAAATGGTAAATGCTATTGCAAAGTATAAGGTATATAAATTAATGGTCAATAAACACTTTGCAACAAAAATTAAGTGAAAATGCCATCCCAATCAAAAGTTATGACTGTTCAAATTTTAAGCTTATGCTAATTTTCCTGCAAAAATTTGTTCAATGTCTGGATATTTGAGTAATCAGTGCTACTATAAATTTTGTCCTTCATACAACATTAAAAAGGATAAAAAGAAATTTAATAAACCCAACATTGAAAATCAAAGTTTGAGAAATGCTTAAGTTAAAAAGATAAAATATTTTTCATATCAAATACCTGAAGGTTCAAAGTTATAAAAATCCAAATTCTTTATTTTCTTAAACCTGTGACCTCAAGGTTAGCCCTTCTTTGGTATTTAATATCAGAATGGATGAAGTGAAGAATGCCCCCATACTTTCCCTTTCCTCTAACTTTACGTACGAGACTGTACTGATCAATTTCATATTCTTCATCATGTATACTGGCAGTTGTGTGGATTTTAAATTCCCATAAACATGAACATTTGAACAAGTATAAGTTAGAAACAGCCTGACTTTGTCAGTTTTATTAAGTCTTATGAAATAATCCATTAGTGTTTTGATGGTAAGTTCTGAGAGCCTCTTTTTTTTTTGCAAAAGCTAATGATTGATTCTAGTGCATACTCTGGTGCATAAATATTTTGTTGCAACTATGAACTTCACCAATTTTATAGTTTTATTTTATCAAGCTCCTCTGACAGAACAAATGTCAAAATGAATAGACTTAAGGCAATAATTGAATAGATGCATACTGTTACCAAGGCAGTCTCCTATTGGGAAATGAGTATCAGGAGAAAAATTTTTGTCTTTGACTTGCAAATGACCGACTCCAAGTCATTGCTGAATGGCTAGTTTATCAGGCCAACCAAATATGTAACAAGAAATGCTAAGGTGAAGTGGAAGTTGAAGTAATCAAATTAAAAATTATCAAGTGCAAAGCCAAGTATATAAGAGAAAGTGATGGAATAGAGGAAGATAAAATACAGGAAGTGGAGGACCATCCATAAAGAGTTATTCAATTAGGTATGCAAAATATCCATGTGATGAAAAAAAGACAAATTTGGTGTTGCAATGCCATTTTTATTTAAACCAGCTTTTAAAAAACTTCAATATCCATTTTGGTCCCTGAGTCATCTCAGATCTAAGGGTCTTGCAGTTTTCACAATGTCCAAATAGCACAAATGTGTTTTTTAAACATAAAATGATAGTTTCTTCCCTTTTTTATTACTTGTTCAATATTGTCATTATTGGAAATTGTTGTAACAACAGTATGCATTTTTAGTAGTAGTAGTAGTGGTAATAATAGCAGTAGTAATAGTAGCAATAGTTGTGGTGGTAGTAGTAGTAGTAGTAGTAGTAGTAGTAGTAGTAGTAGTGGTAGCAGTAATAGTAGCAATAATAGTAGTAGAAGTAGCAGTAGTGGTAGTAGTAGTAGTAGTAGTAGTAGCAGTAGGAATAATAAAAGTAGTAGTAGTAGTACAAGCAAAGTAATAGAGGTAGAAGTAGTAGTACCAGTAGTAATGGTAGTAATAATAGTAGTAATAGTAATAGTAGCAATTGTAATAGTAGCAGTAGTTGTAGTAACAGTAATAGTAGTAGTAGTAATAGTTGTAGTAGTAATAGTAGTAGTAGTAGTAGTAGTAGTAGTAGTAGCAAGAGCAGTAGCAGTAATATCAAAAATAGTAATACCAGCCTAATTATTTCACAGAAAAAAGCCTATACAAACCTTGTTTTCAAAGGTCATCATAAGATGAAATAAACTTACCTTCTTTCTCTGCTTTGAGACCCATTTTCATCACTTCAAGAAGTCGTGACGACGGTGACATAGGAGTTGTTTCCAACCCAACAAACTTAGCAAGGTTAGCTGCCACTAAATCAAGGCCATCGTAACGAAGTTGACTACAACCATTAAAAAGAAAAGCAGTAAAATTAATGACCATATAACAAATAGGTTCCTGCTGCTAAATTTCTTGGGTCTACTCTACCTTTATTTCCTCAAAATATAGTTTCCCATCACTTCAGTTTTTCCTTTTTTTATATACTTAAATACTCCAGATATTCATGGGCATTAGGGTGATTTGCAAAATACAGGATGAACTATGCAAATATTAAACCTATTCCAACCCTTTATACCGAGTATACTGAGATAAAAAAAAAGATACAGAATCTTGTATGATTAAAAATTAAACGTTCTTTAACAAACATTTGGTCACTATATATATACTGCATACAAATACATATATATAGTGTGTGTGTGTGTTTGTGTGACTGAGGGGACGTCATTGGTACATGTTGGAAGAGGTTCCTGACCAGTCTACTGGTACTCAGCATGTAAGGGTCATTATCATTATCCATTATTAACGCCTTTTCGGGGTTTTCTCCCATGTATATGATGACATGGCATTGGCTCAACTTTATCGGGATTCAGAGAACACCGTTTGAATAAGTTAATTAAACAAGGCAAAAGCGCGCCAGTTTTAAACTTTATGATTTCCAATCATTTGGATAAACGAGAAAAAATACTCCTAATTTAACCAATAACTCAACTAACTACCTTATGATTAATTTGTAGAGCTGCTCACGGTCTTTCAATGACTCTGTCATTTCGATGGCTGCTTGGCAAATTTAAGAACGGAGCCAGCCCTAAAAACGTTCAACTTGACTACTCTGTATGCCGTGAAAACCTTTTTTTCCTGTCAATTTAATGAACTCCTCAGATTTCTCAGTAATTCTACTCTATTACGTTCAGTAAAATGATCAATTTTCGTCTCCACAAGAAGAACAAAATCTGAATTTACAACAACATGGTGAATGAAAAATTTGGTGTCTGTGTTAAATCGAGGCTAAGAAAATTTTCCATTCTGGAAAGCACTGAAATGAAAATGGTGGTTTCACTTAAAGTTCTGTTGGTAAATACCCAAAGGCGGTTGTGAAAGTGACGAATCCACATGGCAGGAAATTTGTCCTGCCTTTTTAGTCTCTATTTTCACATTGTGAGAAGTGTAGAATCACAATAAGGGATGTAAATTACAACAGAGAAAGAGAGAGAGATCTATTACCCAGGCATGTTTCTGCGGCAGAGTGTTTAATGTACTGTGCATTCCCTGCTCCAACACAAAAACCCTAGAAAGTGCCTTGCATCCCGCAAAAGTTTTCTAGATTCTGAAACCCTTCTCGATATGTCCAATTCAGCGAAACGAGAAAACATGTGACTTGAGCGGTTGGATGCCCTGGATGAGAAGGAACGAACCTGGCAGTCGAGAGGAATCAAACCCACAGAAATCATAGCGTCTGACAGCAGAGAGACATGCCCCACATGGAGAGAACTGAACCGCCTACGAGTGGGAAATGGTGCATTCAGAAAGTCTTGGAGTTTTACTACCTCAGACCTCTGCACCTGCGGCCAAATGCAGACTATGCAACACCTATTTAGCTGTCCAACGGTCCCAAACTGCCAGCCAGAGCCTCCACGAACCAAGACCAGCTGCTATCTACACCGCCAAACATTGGTCAAACCAACTGTTATTGTCAAGGACACAACGAAGAAGACTTTACTTGTTTGTGAGTTTGAATCTCACTAGAGACGGCTTCTTAGTTTGTTTTGTACATATTATTCAGCCAGGCAGTAATGCATGACTAGACCCATGCGTTTCTTACCATACCATCAGAAGGGTGATCCTTAGTAAACTCTTCTATACCTTTGTAATTGGCGTCATTGTAAGCACGAGGAACGGGACTCCATGGTTGTGATACATTTACAAAAGGAGACATCAAGAAGATTGTCAACAAATTTTCGTCAACTGTTATTTTCATCGCCATACGTGAACAATCTCATGCTACTTTACTTTTTGTACCTTTTGATCTGTTCCAATCAGGCGTTTTGTTATCACCTAATTACAGATATGAATTGGATCGTGTGGTTTGGTATTTACAACGTAATTTTTATGACACTGAACAAGAAAACACTCTGTATTGCGTACAATGTATTAATAGGATTAGTTTTTCTCAAAAACTTCAAAGAGGTTGACAGGGGAACTTTGAAGCTCACCTCAAGAAGAACAAAATAACTGTTGTTCTTAAATTGAAGCAGAGAGTTTCAAAAAAATTTAGCTAAACCTATGCTGTTGTTTAGAGCCGGTACTTTTGTACCCAACTTCAGGATCCCAGAAGAAAAGCATACTAAGTTGTCCGTGACTAAATATTCTCATGCAAGTCTTTTTTTTCCAGGACACTTTATCCTTCCTTCAGATGCTGCAGGATGGAATGATTCTACACTGAACAAATTTAAAATTATCAGCATGTGTCCCGTCTGCTGTATCACTGTTGGCAACGGAGGAAGAAGTATAGCACAGACATGTAGTCGAAACCTTTCTTTGCAGCTCTGTGCTGTCAAGAATACCCTCTTTTGACTAGATATCGATACATTTGTAGAGGTATTGACGGAGCGAGTTAATTTTGTAACCTTCTGCAAACCATGGGCTAAGTAAGTCACATGAACTACTTTTGGAAAGAAAATTTCTAGTCTTCCAGTACTTCTAATCATGCATTGAGCTATATCCCACCATGCAGAAAGTAAATTATCATAGTTGCTCTCATCTGCACATGCCAGCATCAAGTGAAAAATGTTCCACGATTGAGTGAGTTTTCATGTCTAACAACTTTAGATTAAGCAGGTTTAATTTCTATCTTTCCTCTTCTGGCCCTAAAATGCCAAACACAAAACATGCAACATATTTTTCATATGCTTCTGTGGTCTTAGTAAATAACATCCATATGGTACTCTCACTTTATTTTTCAGTAATCATCATTTTTAATTTGTCCAGTGCTCTAAAAATGAGACCAGTTTCTTGCTGCTTAGCTTATTCGACTGGCAAGGCGGAACCGGAGGATCTTGAGGCTTTACCTTCAGCCCACATATTTTTAAACAAGAGTCCTTTTTTTTCAGGCTGTAAAACTCAAGTGAATAAATTAAAAAAACAAACGAGTATCTGTCTATTCAACTGATTTGGCTAATACTGTTAACTTCTGATGTTGCTTTTGATCCATGTGGATTAAAAATAATTTTCACTCGTTTATTATCTACATCAACTACAGCAATAGTACTAATGTTTAATTACTGATGTTTGTAATTAAGTTAATCGAAAAAAGAAAGAAAGGAACGCATTATTATCACTGAAAAGAAATATATTTTTACCTTTTTGACATTCATTTAATAAAACAGGCTGTTGTTGAAACGAAATGTTATTTTATAGAACTTATTCTGTTTTAACAATATCAGACAAGTCTTCCTCCTCTTATGTTCTTGCCTCTTTGAATACCCTTTCCTACGATACTCATCAATAATATAATGACTATAATTATAATTCTCATTTCCAACCTTTGGCTTTAGCTCACTCATAAGACAAAAGATTTTATCTGATTTTGTATATTTAATGTCATTTCAAATTTCATGTGAAAAGTTTTAGCTTTCTTCATTATCGTGATCTTTGTTTGTAACATATAATTGTAGAATAGTGATGTTATACAGTTTTGATTCGAGTTTTACCATTATAACCCATTCCAATATTATTCAGAATCTGATTTGATTTTTCTATACTATTCTGCATCAGTATATCAACACTATATCTATGTTCTTCTCCAGGCTNTTTTTTCAGGCTGTAAAACTCAAGTGAATAAATTAAAAAAAACAACGAGTATCTGTCTATTCAACTGATTTGGCTAATACTGTTAACTTCTGATGTTGCTTTTGATCCATGTGGATTAAAAATAATTTTCACTCGTTTATTATCTACATCAACTACAGCAATAGTACTAATGTTTAATTACTGATGTTTGTAATTAAGTTAATCGAAAAAAGAAAGAAAGGAACGCATTATTATCACTGAAAAGAAATATATTTTTACCTTTTTGACATTCATTTAATAAGACAGGCTGTTGTTGAAACGAAATGTTTTAACAATATCACACAAGTCTTCCTCCTCTTATGTTCTTGCCTCTTTGAATACCCTTTCCTACGATACTCATCAATAATATAATGACTATAATTATAATTCTCATTTCCAACCTTTGGCTTTAGCTCACTCATAAGACAAAAGATTTTATCTGATTTTGTATATTTAATGTCATTTCAAATTTCATGTGAAAAGTTTTAGCTTTCTTCATTATCGTGATCTTTGTTTGTAACATATAATTGTAGAATAGTGATGTTATACAGTTTTGATTCGAGTTTTACCATTATAACCCATTCCAATATTATTCAGAATCTGATTTGATTTTTCTATACTATTCTGCATCAGTATATCAACACTATATCTATGTTCTTCTCCAGGCTATATCATTGTACGTTTTTCCTGAGTAGTTCTCTCTTCTTCTACAAAATCTAGTCTTAACTATACCCAAGATGTCTACATTCATTCTGACAATTTCTTGGATACAGTTTTTCAACTTTTCTTGCTGATAAAGAGTTTTTACGTTACAAATATCTATCCGTAAACATCTACTTTTGGTCTTCCGAACAATACTATCGAACAGCAGCCTCCTGTAAAGATGTGAGTTGCCCTTGTCAGATACCAGACTTACTCAACTCTAAAAAAATAGAGTTAAAAAAGTCTGGGTTTTTTTATTCTACACTGTAATATGCATCTACGGATTTTGTCAAATTGAGAGATATTTGTAATGTTTTCGTAGTGTTTTTCAATTGTGTTTAGCTGATGAGTGTAGTAACACGAAACTCAGAGTCCTAAAATAACAGTCTAATTTCTTTCTATTTTATTAAGTATTTTTGTTTATATTCTGTATAAATTGATTAATTAATTAACTAAAGACACAGAGTCAAGAACTCATGGGAATTAGTACGGCATTGAACCTTACAGTTATAGCAACGGAACTTCAGTTTTATTTTTCAGCCAGTTGTTTTCAATACCTGGTGATCAGCATGACTGCTAATCTTGCAGTTATAACCTTCTTCAATGAAATGATTATCACTCATGAGACAGATACAAAATGTTTAGAAAACCCTGAGAAACTCTTTTCCATTTTCATGACAATGAATTTCTTATCAAGTCTGCCAAAAATATTTCATCAAACCTTCTGTTCAGTACTTACTGATAAAGATAGAAAAAGCGCTTCTGTTGAATCCACTGACCTCATTAAAAAGTCAGAAATTTCAACTGAGTTGCCAAAACTCTAACCATTTATAGGTAAATTAATTATTATTGGCAATTTATTTCTGACTCCTTTGGGGTTTTTCTAACTTCAAATTTCCGTTGAAAAAAAGATGCGAAACTTTAGTGGATAGAGAAATGTGAAGTAGCTTTTTGGATTCTCAAACAAAAGTTACTCAGGGCATTATAATATGAGATATTAACAGGGATAATCAGATCTGTGTTATCCAGAGACCAGAGTCCCCATTTGGTTCAAAGGAAACAGTGGTTATTTCTCACACAATTTTGCCTCCCTTTCCAAGCATTTTTGCGCCTGTTTTAAAGAAACCGTTTTTGCATTTATATTGTTCAGCTAAGTGCACCATTTTCCGCCCGAGTCCCCATCATCACTCTCTCTCTCTCTCTCTCTCTCTCTCTCTCTCTCTCTCTCTATATATATATATATATATATATATATATATATATATATATATGTATGTATGTTTGTCTCTTTGTCTGTTTGAAGTATATTTATGAGAAAACTACTGAACCTAGGAATCTGAAATTTGGAGTGTGAGTCTATCTTTATCTGGAAGAGGATCTGGGATATGAAAGGCTGACCTCAGAGGTCATATTCTGGGGGATTAGGAGGTAGTCTATCCAATTTTCATGGTGAAGGCTGCCTCCAGTCAAAAATTTGAATAAAATTAAAAATATAAAAATCTCAAGATTATTTTTAATAAAAAAATTAAAAAACAAAAATAAAAAAAATATTAAAACTTTTTTTTGAAATTAAGAGAGTTTATTGATTATAAAGTAATCTCCTTGACCGTACAAGTCCTCAGCAGTATAGTGGTGAGCATCCACGCCTGTCATGTGGGAGACAAGTGTTCGATTCCCTGTCGGGGAGGACTTTCTTTTTTGATTTTTTGTTTTTTTTTTAATCTTCTTTTTTTTGCAAATGTATTGCCATAGCATTTTTTTAATTTGAAGTTCTAACAATATCTTTTGGAAGATTTCCAAAGTTTTAATTACCTATAATTTCTATATCACACCCCAAGTGTCAAGGTAGTTTGCAGTTCTTTGAAATCAAATGGTCTACCATCACATTTCTAATCGAGCAATACATTACAATTATATAGGGCCTTAATAGGGCCTTTTTATCCTACTACATTGCGCTTTTTCACCAGAGCAGCACCGGGTACTTCTGCTAGTATAGTATATTTTGTATTATTTGAAGTTTTTTTAAATATTTTCTTAACAACTATTTGTCTTAAATTACATCATCCATAAAAATGACCAGAAAAAATGTTTACCTTAAACATGTGATGATAATTTATTGAATAAATTATTAATAATAATTTATTAAATTATAATAATTTGAAAAAAAATTTGCTTATTTATTGCATCTTATCATTGATAAGCTACTCGACTTTCCAGCTCTTCTAATTTCGGCACGGAGACGCTCGCAAAAAGATTTCGTTGGTAAAGTGGTGTATTAAGACATATAAAACAGCTGTTGCTGAAGACTTCGTATTGAAATGTTAACAAAGTATGACTTATTTTGTGAGATTGTACCTATCCTACCTTGTTAGCTAATTAGTCCAGCTGGCTTGTAATAAACAGTCTCCACAGACTCCACTTTTTTCTCGCAGGTAAAGAAGCCTGGTACAAATTATTTGTTTCTCTAAGGTCCTCTTTCACTGTCGCTTGTCATCTTTGAGGTCATTTATACCCATATTTTATCTAATCGAACGTCAATCTAGTAAGATTGGCATCCAATCGCAGAATATAGCCACTGGACAGACACTGATCTACAGCGGTGGCAAGGAACTACATGAAGGAGGTGTTGCTATTATGATCAGCCAGCAAGCAAAGGTCAAGTGGCAGCAACAAACGAAAAACACAATAGTGCTACAGATAGCATCAACGGGAAAGATTAGTACAGAGATTAGGAGGCTTCGAGGGAATTGGATAGGACACCTGTTGGGGAAGGACCCGTCAAACGACTATGCTGTTTCCCTCGGATGGAGAGGAGAAGGAAGAAGAAAAAGAGGTCGCCCGAAAACAATGTGGCGCAAAATGGTTGAGATGGAGCGCAACAAAGCAGGCTGAAGCAAGTGGAACGCAACACGCCATGCAGCTGCAGACCAAGTGGAGGAGTGATGTCGGAGCCTTATGTGCCTCCTTGCACGGAGAGGATCAAGGTTAAGGTAAGGAAAGTCAATCCAGTATGATTGGCATCCAATCGCAGAATATGTTCTTTGAATTCAATCCATCTGTCTGCAACAATCTCATTCAAGTTTCTTTATCTTGTATTTTCTGCTGTCGACTTCTGTATTCTGAAACACGTCCAACTTGTATTTATCCTTGCCAGTTCTCCCAGGTGAAGCGGGCTCCTAAACAAACAACTGAGATGATTAGTTCAACTTTAACAAGAGGACTAATTCATTTGGACGTCCGTACATTTCGAAGGAGGTGTAACAACTGTTTACTATCCAGGTTTGACAATGATTTCAATAGCACTACCATTCATTTGCATATATTATATATATATATATATATATATATATATATCTGTGTGTGTGTGTGTGTGTGTGTGTGTGTGTGTGTATAGAGAGAGTTCAGAGGAGCCTTGGCTTAAAGGTTGGTGCAGTTGCACAGTAACCAAGAGGTCTCGGGTTCGATTACCCAAACGGGTGAAAACAATTTGGAACTTTACAAAAGTTAAAAAACATTGGTTGGCGTCAGAAAGGGCATGGGGCCAAGAAATTCCTCACTACTAAAATAAAGTCCATCTGAAGGGCACCGTCTGAGCCCCAAGTACTGAAAAAAATGACGTTAAAACCAAGGGGAAAAAAGTATATCCGTTTCATTCCCCAGACAGATGTTTTACCGTTGAACAGCTGATAAATGCGGCTTGAAATAAGCTGAATGTCTTAACAAGATCTCTGTATCAATTGTTGTTGACACAATAATGTGTGACAGTTTTGGGTATGAGAGGATCCAGAGGGTAAAAGAATATGGTGGGTTATTGTCTAAGCTATAAAAATACCAGTAATACCCACTGAGTCGTGAAGACCCCATTATCAATTTTTGACCTATATATAAATATGAGTTTACATCAACTTATAATCATAAAGTTTCATAGCCAGGAGTATGAAGGAGCACTTTATTTAATTTCACAATATTCACGAATAGTAAATTTGTCCCGTAAGATGTGTTCGACATCTACTTTTTACTTACCTTTTCGTATCTTCGTTTCCCAAGGCATTTGGTCAAAAATAGTTCTGTTAGCTAAGTGAAATTTATTGTCTTCTAAGGTGGTATAGCAAGACAACTACATTCTACGGCCTGCTAATCTCTTAATCACCAAAACAGGAGTATATAAGTTGCCGCACAGATAGAGCTACATGAACACTGTGTCCCCAACCTATATTTTCTGAAACAATATAAGCAAAGTGAAAAGTGGTATTAACACACACCAGTGAAGGTGCAAATGAGAGTGTAACTGTGGGAAAAGGCATTGTGGGACGTAAATAGCCAGTCACATGATCATGTTGAAACCCCTAGACTGAAATATTGCAGTCGTCGAAGAGAAAAATGGGGCCATGATTGTGAATGTTGCCTCACCATTGAGATCAGAAAGTGTATGTTAAAAAACAGGAATAAATAGAAAATTATCGGGGGCTGAAGTTAGAAAGTCATGGGGATTAAGCTTGTTGAGGTGATACCAGTAGGTCGCTGCACTTCTGGCATCATCACCTCAACATGTAACAAGCTCAAGTAATAGCTATCCCCAAACCAGGAAAGGACCCAAAGGAGCCAGCAAACTACATGCCCATATCGCTGCTCCCGGTCACATAATAACTTCTGGAGAGGCTCAACCTTAACCGAATTAGCCCAATTGTTCATCCCCAGCCATCCAAGATACAAGCTGGCTTCAGAGCAAACAAGTGCACAGGAGACCAGGTGACAAAGGTGACTCAGCAAATAGAAGACAGCTTCCAGCAAAGAAAGAAAACTGGTGTTATGCTAGTCGACCTGACCGTAGCCAGACGGTGTCAGGCTACGAGGACTAGAAAACAAACTGCTAAAAAGTATTCCGGACCGAAAGTTAGTTGAGTTCATTATATGGCATTATAAGGGTAATTATATGGCAGAAAAGTAGTGGTTGAGGACTTACCAGTCAAGGCTTCATCCACGTGACCATATTCTATCGAACGCAGGAGCAATATTGCTATAAAAATATGGAAAGACAAGTGCCGCCCCAGTCATTTAGAGCAAAGTGGACTGCAAGTACCAATCATCCTGTTGTGTTTGTGTGAGCAAGAGGACTTAGTGAAGAGTCTTAATGCGATAATAGTCACTCGCTGGGCAGACCCTCAGGATGACACAGTTAAAATTCGGCTCAGCTTTAAGTTGTTATCGCTTTCACATCTAATGCCCGATGATGTGTGTATAAACACGAAACATGCTGCAGCCAGT
>RDPX01000065.1:1279961-1308303 GCA_003991215.1 Morbakka virulenta
TTGTACCCTGGTGAGAAATAGGTCATTTGTGCAGACTAACCTGAAGGGAGAACAAACCCGGACTAGACGATTGAGAAACGGTGTTCCACATGGTAGCGTACTAGCTTCGATTCTCTTTATTATTTACATAGCGGACATTCCCCTCACAACCTCTACTCAGTACGCCTGTGCGGATGACCTCGCACTGGCCTACACTGCCCCAGACAAAGCTGAAATCGAGGACACAATGTCTGAGCATATTAATACGATTTCGCAATACTTCCATCAATGGCAATTACGTTTAAGCCAAGCAAAAACTACAGCTTCCCTTTTCCATCTCAACAACAATTTGGCTAACAGTGAACTGGTAAGACAAATCGATGACATCCACACTCTCCCATACACCTTCACACTTAATATCTAGGTGTAACCCTAGATCGTAGTCTGACCTATCAACAACATCTTCAAAAAGTGGCCAGAAAGGTTAGTGCAAGGGTTAATCTCCTAAGAAGACTAGCTGGAACTACATAGGGAGCCAAGCAGGTGACTCTATGGACCACAGTCACAGTATTTGGGCCAGCTGAATATTGCTGCAAGATCTGGAGCCAGTGTGCCCATGTTAAACACATTGACACTGTGTTGAATTCCTGCCTGAGGCTAGTCACTGGCTGTATCTCTTATACGCCAAACTGCATGCTACCATGGTTTGCGAAAATAGATCCACCAACCCTCCGCTGGGAAAAGATCACAATCAATGTTGCAAAGAAAGCAGTCAACTTTAAAGGCCACCTGCAACTACCTGCAACATTACAGGTGAAAAGGGTATTTTTGTAATCCAGCTTATTCATACACCAACTAGCGTTACATACCGTCATTAAACTTAATTTCCAGATCTTTAGCTTTCTACAGGTTTCATCAAAAGCCATCTCGTTTTAATTTTCTTCTTCTTTATAGGGGTCGTATTCATCCATCATTTACCAGAGAAAAACCAACTTCAGGACATGAGAGAGCTGTTGTTTACCCTGTAATGCAACAAAACCTGTTTATTCACAGGAAAAGTAAAGTTACAGCTCGATTGTGAAGTTAGAAAATGTCAACGTTTGTTCGAGAATGGTGTTATTATTACAAGGTTATCACAAGGACGAAGAACACCAAACCTTTCATAAAGTTAATAAATACGAAGTACCATGGACGTTTAAGGGTAATTATATGGCAGAAAAGTAGTAGTTGAGGACTTACCAGTCAAGGCTTCATCCACGTGACCATATTCTATCGAACGCAGGAGCAATATTGCTATAAAAATATGGAAAGACAAGTGCCGCCCCAGTCATTTAGAGCAAAGTGGACTGCAAGTACCAATCATCCTGTTGTGTTTGTGTGAGCAAGAGGACTTAGTGAAGAGTCTTAATGCGATAATAGTCACTCGCTGGGCAGACCCTCAGGATGACACAGTTAAAATTCGGCTCAGCTTTAAGTTGTTATCGCTTTCACATTTAATGCCCGATGATGTGTGTATAAACACGAAACATGCTGCAGCCAGTCGTTGGCTCCATTCATTCACATTTTTGCTTCGAAGCTTCCTAAAATAGTGAATTGTTTTGTTGCGTAGATCCGCTCGATCAAATAAACGTATTCGTTTTTAGTTACGTATCACGCACTGGTTACTAACTGAAAATGGGTTATTTATATAATACATAGAAAAATGGTCCCGTACCCTAATATTCGTAGTAGAAATTCTGTAAAAGAGTAACCACTTTTTGATTACGAAGCACATTAAAAAGTATGGACGTATAATCAATTACCTGGCTGAATGCGTGCGTTGGATAATTGTGAAGTGTAGAATTATGATTGTTTGCACAAAATGTAATCATCAATCACCAAAGGTAACAATGACAGGCAATGGGTTTAATTAATAACTTTAGGATACGGCCTAGAGCAAACTCACGTAAACACCCGGCACGTGGTAGATTCGAAACTCTTACTCGTACTGCTTGACACCTATCGAGTAAATTTTAAGATATTCGAACAAAGCATCCATGGCACTAAAAACCGTTTTTCCTCACTTTTCGAAATGCAATGGTATCGAGACCCTTACCGTGTCACTCAGTTCATGCTACGAAAAATAGCAAGTTCTATAGCCCTTTTGAATTGAAGGCACTTCAGGTCTTCTGTGAATAATTTTAGATATCATAATTGGGACCAACATTGATCGACGTTTTTTCCCAAAAGTTGAAACTGCCCTATAGTTTCCGGTAGCTTCCTTCGGCAATTGAAAACAAAATTGAACACTGAAATTATGATTTTTACAATACCCTATTAGGATATGATTTAAATTTCTCTACATGAAATTGAGTCACGAAAACATTCCTAAATCAACCCTTGAGCTCCAATAAATGTCCCAGCGTTTATTTCAAAATTATTAATAGTTGTTGTTGTTGTTATGTGCCGTCAAGTTGCTTTCGACGTCTGGTGATTTCATGGATCAGCTTTCTCCATTGTGAACGATATTTAACCAGCGTTAATTCGAGTAAATACGGTACGTACGTAATTAATCCACCAATCAGTATGATGTTCACCAGATAACGAAAACTTCTGCACGAACTCTTCCTGCATGACCAATGTACAAAAAAATGTAACCAGAAATTGAGATCAATTTGCGTCAACAGTCATGCGCAAGCACCTTGTATATATATATATAAATTACTTAATTATTATTAATAATTAGGTAGTAATTCATTGCAGTTTGAAGATTGTTAAGAAAACATGAAACTAGTAGTAACTGCTAAATTTGTCTAGTTATTTTGTATACTATACTGGATTTTTATTTATATATATATATACAAGGTGCTTGCGCATGACTGTTGACTGCAATGACTGCAATGAATTACTTAATTATTATTATTAATAATTAGGTAGTAATTAATTGCAGTTTGAAGATTGTTAAGAAAACATGAAACTAGTAGTAACTGCTAAATTTGTCTAGTTATTTTGTATACTATACTGGATTTATAAACGCTCTGGAAACATTGCGCACTCTTAGTGAACATTGGTATACTTTACTAATATTACTATATATATATATATATATATATATATAAAAGATATTATAAGTTGGAAAGAATAAAAAAACTACACTATCCATTTCGACAAGCCTGTTTCGTGATTTTACTCACTCATCAGGAAATGTACAAAAATATTCCAGTAGCGCTTTACATATCTTATTTACAACTGGTGTTGGTACGCTTAAGTGTTCATTAACAAAAGTTTTTTTTAATGGCGGCAAGAAGATACAAGTTCGTTTCTTTTGTTCAAAGTGGCTAATTGTGGGCGGTAGATTATTAGGAATTTTTCTTTGATGCAGAGGTTGCATCTTTTGTTTGTGTTATTGTAGGGTCGGTTTGTTGAAAGGATTCTCCAAGACATTGTATGGTTTATATTTCTGTCTTTTAATGTCCAGATGTACTTGCTGAGTTCCGTCGAGTTTCTGTATTTTTTGTGTCGAAAAGATGCGATGTGACTCCTGTACCTGGTTTTGAATTCGTTTTCTGTGAGTCCTATGTATGTTTCGGTGGTGTTGTTGTCTTTGCGTATTACGATTGCTTGGTAGACAACCGATTTTTGTAGACAGTTGCCGTTAAGTGGGCATGTGTTGTTTTGTCGGCAGTTGCATGTTTTTTTGTTCTTAGCACTGTTTGTAGCGGTGTCGTTTGGCTTTTGTGAGTTAAGAATGCGTTTGTTGTGGATGTCGATGATTTGTTTTGTGTTGTTCATACAGCTGTAACTAATTTTGATGTTGTTTCGGTTAAAGATTTTGCGTAGTATGTGGTCTTTAGGGAAGTGTTTGTCGATTAGGGTGATGAATCTGTGTCCGATACTTGTGCTGACATTTTTGCTGTATGGCGGGTTGTACCAAAGTATATTGTTTCGTTTTCTGTTTCTACGTCTGGTATTTGGGGTCGGTTCGTAGTGCAGTTTGTATTTGTATCCACTGTCGTCTAGTGCTTTTTGGTATGGAGGTGCTGCTTGTTTGAAAGATGCTTTGTCGGATGAAAGTAATGAGAGTCGTCTGTTGATGCCGTCTGGTATGTTTTTAGTAGTTACTGGTGGGTGGTTGCTTTCTCGATGAACGTACTGGAGTGTAGTGTCATGTTTCATAAAGGGTTTGTAGGTTCCATTGTGCAGGTTGAGGGTGACGTCGAGGAAGTTGATGGTCTGTTTGTTTGCCTCTATTGTAATGCGTAGTCCGTTGTCGTGAAATGTACGGCATATTTCTTTTTTGATAATTTCTGTCTGTCTTGGGGTTGCGCTCGTAATGGCAAGTCCGTCATCACGGTATAGTCCTATGTTGATGTCCAGGTGTTGTAGTTGTGAAAGTAGGAAGCTTCCGACTAGTTCGCATGTTTCGGCGCCGTCGTAACTTCCCATGGTAACGTCAAATGTGTTGTCTCCCTTCTTTTGCCATGGTTGTCCGTTGTATGTTAGGGTTGAGCTTTTGGCGTGGGTGATGATATGTTTTTCTTCATCTGTGATGTTGTCGTAAGTCGAGGCGAATTTAAGGGCTTTGTTGAGTAGACTCTGGCTAATTGATGGGTAAAAGTCAATGACGTCGAAGATAATGAAGTTGTGATCTGGTTTGTTTTTAATCGTTTTGAACCAAGTAATGACAGATGAAGTGTTTTTCCATTGGTTGAGGTTGGTTACGGTAATGATTTTGTTGTTGATCCTGTCGAGAATACTTTTGCTAATTTTTCCTATTTCGCTTTTGGTTGGGTTGATTAGTCTGCAGGTGGGGCGATTGATAAAGTTTGGTTTGTGGTCTTTTAGTGTGATGAAGGCTTCTTTGTTGGCTGTGGCGTCTACTCTGTCGTCAATTCCAAGTCTTGAAGCAATGTGTTTATTTTCGTTATGGATGTCTTGTGTGGTGCAAGGTTGCGCTTTCTTGTAGGATTTAGTTATATTTTGTTTCAGTAGGTTGTTGTATGTTGATGGTTCCAGTTTGTAAAAGTTCGTTGTTTTGTCTGCGGCGATTAATAACTTGCTTTCGCGTTTAATCCGTGTGGTGTCGTCCTTAAGTCTACTTAAAAATAAATTGTTCATTTCCTTAAATTTGATGGTTTGGATCATCCTAAGTAAGTCCTTTTCGAATTCCTTGAGTTCTTCAATCGGGGGTGGGTTTTTTGTCGACCTAAATCCATATGTATTTCCTTGTGGTGAGGTTGTTTCCGGGTTTAGAAAGAAATAAGCGTTCCAACGCATCCTACGAAGAAACTGCTCTGTTTTTTCGATGAGCCTTTGTAGGTATTCGTTTTGTGATGGTAGAGGAATATTCTTAGTTGAGTAGTCCATATTAAATCTTTCCACACTGGTATATATATATATATATATATATATATATATATAGAGAGAGAGAGAGAGAGAGAGAGAGAGAGAGAGAGAGAGAGAGAGAGTGTGTGTGTGTGTGCTTGATAGAGAAGGAGAAAGCTGAAAAGAAAATGGTAAAGGCATAGAAAGAAGGAAACCATAGTGAAGCAAAGAGAAAGTGAGAGGAAAACAGGAGGAAGGGGTAAGTATGAAAACGAAATGTGTGGCAAAGAAATAAGGAGAAAAAAAGATAGAGTTAGAGAGTAGGAAACGCAGCAGTGGAAGGGTGAATACAGAAAGTGTAACTACAAAATAAAAGTACCAAAATAAATATGCAGAAACCAAGGAGAATAAAAAGAGAAGTGGGAGAATACAGAGCGAAGAAAATGTAGGAAAAACAGTATTAAGATCTTAGATGATTTCGAAGCTTGCAAAACATGTTACACAAACACCTTAAAAAGGGAACCCAATGTCATTTCAAATTGAAAACTGTGACATATAGAGAAATCAATACAGAAATCCGCACAAAAAAAATTAATACAATGACGAGCTATAAAGGAATACACATAGTTTACAATGAAGCATACATTTTTGTATGACATATTAGAATAATTATGTTAACCAAGATAATAAACCAATACACATATACTAAGGATATACCATAAAAATCTTCATGTAAGTCAGGATATGAGTTTACAATACTGCTACTTACATTGATGGAGTGTGAGGTGGTAGCACTTTTACACTAACACCTGTAAGAAATAAATTACTTGTGTGTTTGTTAAGTATTGAGTTAAAAGCTCCATAATTTGGTTATGACAAACACAATAAATAGATGTCAAAGTATAACGTATGTATTCTACAACCACCAAAGTCTTTATCTTTGGGGTTTTATATTCTCTGGTCAAGACGAGGAAAAACATCATTTGGGATTAAAAGGGGTCGTATTGTTCTACATGTACCGAAACGTTGTTGCATTGAAAATAATATCCAGGGAGAGGTTATATTTAATAAAACATAAAAAATAAAACCTGCATCGGGCTGGATCCGAAATTTTAAGGATTGTTTCCATGCAATCTGCCCTAGCAACAGAGTTATAAACATTACATTCTTTAATCACGAATTTCTGTAGCCTAAACTTCCGCTTTGGGGCGCAATTTTTTCCCAAGATTCCTATCGTTGGGCATTTCATCCCAATCTATGCATACTTCTCACATTCACTGTCTGTTAAAACGACACCTGGCACCAATAACATTGCTGTAGATTAAGACTCTTCCCAGTGCATATTTTATTGACGTCAATCAACAGGGAATGCGGTCAACAAGGTATATTCTTGGTCCGCAATCTAGTTTTTTCCTTATCCTCCGGCTGGAGACGACCTTACTGCCCCTAACAATCGTCCTGTACATTGTCACCAGGTGGCCGGTCAACCGCACTAACACGACCAATTTAGTAGGATGACCATTCTGTTGGCGTCTCATAAATAGTTGTGCTATGGTACATATAGACTTTTCATGAATCCAATTGGTTCCTAAGAACTGCTTATGTCAGCTCACCTTGTCACAATCGACTCACAAAAACAAATCTCTTGTATAACATTTGGTATGTCGGTTGGAAATACAGATTTTCCCAGCATTCCTCGTCTTGATTCCTTTTTACAATCGTGCTACCAATAAAACCAATTTCTTTTTGAAATAACTGTCTTCAGATACACGTTGGGGACATAACGCAATAAAGTCACAGCCAGAAAAATACATGTTACAACCCGTTACATTTGACCAAGAATGGTGATTTGGGGTAAATTATCCCAAATGTTCCCAAACCCAATGCCTATCAACATTACAATACATGGCATCTACACTGATACATATCTAAATTCGATTATCAACTGCTTTCCGTCCACCAATATCGGAGAGATGTAGCCTGTCTTTAGGAGGTCGGTCTTTTGTCACATAGAACTCATATTTTGGGAATATCTAGGGCATATCCTAGAAAAACCACTGCGCAAAAACAGTGTTTGATCAAAGTTATCCACAATTTAACATATGTTGGGTTGCGAGACTGTTAAAAGAACAGATATGGGGATGACAAAAAAGCAATACATCGTGCCCTTTTAAGACCAAATGACATAAGTCGAAAATACCCTAGATAGCTGCTGATACAAAGTGGTGTCAAGGCTTTTACCATAACAAGAACCTGAAGGTATACACGGTCCCACTACCAAAAATTTAATTAATTACAATGGATAAGGTGTAAACCAACTGTAATATTTTCTGCGATTTTCACACTGGTACATGATTCCCATCAGCACACTTTGAAACCTGATGGGAATTCTGTTCTCTAAAGCCAGTTATTTCCAGGAACAAAAAACCCTTACTTTTAAAATTTGCTTTTCTTAGATCTCGATATATCTAAGAAATATACAATACGTTAGTTCTTTGAAATTTTTAAATGTCTATCAAAGTAACAAAATAAAATGCAGTGTCTTACAATTAATGGTTCAATTACGTATTAGCAAAAAGAAATAGTATCATGGAAAAGTACGATAATTGATACCCTATATATGATATCCCAACCCACCACCTCTACTTACTAGTATATGTAAAAAATTAGCAATGAGTGAAAATAGAATAAACAACGCGTCAGGCAATGCTCCGCTAATGGTTCCCAGTTTATACACCACATGGTGAAATTAAAGGGTTTCCCACTAAGTATATACGCTTGCAAGGCTCTGGCAGCTCTGACTTTCATTTATATTCTAGTAGACTAAAACATAGGAACAACCTGTATTAATTTTAGCTCTCCACCAATGAAACTAAAGAGTTAACAAATGCAGAACACGAAGTACTGTCTCCTTATAAATAACATCATTTCATTTAATACAGTGTCTCAACATTCTTAGAAACACAAAATGCAGTGTTCGGAACATATTCCGGATCGTATCCGAGGAGCCGTGGCTTAATTGTTATTGGAGTTGCACAGTAATCAAGCATCCCGCCAAGAAATTCCTGACTGCCAAAACGAAGTCCCTTGGAAGGACAGCGTCTGAGCTTGGCGAAAATGACGTTAAAACCAACAAAAAAATTATGTATCGTATCTAAGAACTAGTCAACTGTACAGTGCTTCAAAATAAAAAACGGTTAAAAGACTGACGATTACCAAATGATGTAACTATACTTTGTATTCGTTCTTTGTTCCTGTGACATTGGGTCTGACACAACTCCAGAATGCTGCGAGAGCGAGGGGTGATTACTACTAATACTACCAACAGTAATCGTGCATATGATGATAATTATGATGATTATGATGCTGATGATCACCTAAAATTGCAATATTTACCTGTTTTGATAATCAGGAGTAAAAAATTAACAGAATTTTCTCTTTTTATTCTAAAAAACCCATTTCAAATCAACGTGTATTTCCATTGTCTTAAAAGAGAAAATTCAAACTTCGTCTCTCTGGTTGTTTCTATGTACTGAAGATCTTTAATACATAGATTTTAACGAATGTAGTGGGTCTGTAAAAATCTGGAAAGAAAAATATAATCTTTTTTGTTTTGGTAGCTTTGTAAAGCCAATTCATATTAAACAGTATAAAATAATCCGGTCATTATGAATTTTTCCCCCAAATCTATTTAAAACGGATTTGAAGTTGGAAAGAAAGATCTTCCAAAATAATTTTTTCAGAAATGATTTCTTATCCTCTTATAAATATTTGCATTTGAAAACAACGAATATACTAAAACATTACACAAACAAAATTTTGTGTCCTAAATCGTATATTTTGGCGTGAAAATTAATCACTTATAATTGACCTTCAGTGTTGCATCTTCAAAATTTCCATCCTGAAAACCTTGGATACATTTATCTTACAATAAAACTTTGTAAAATTCTTGTAAAGATACAGCTAACCAAAATTTATGTAACGAAAGTAAAATAAAACAGGTTTTTGTTACATGCGGTCTTGAAATGTTATCTGTATTGCTAAGTGGCCATTCAAAAACCGTCAAACATGTCTTTTACTTCTTTACTTAAGCTCTGGTCCATGTCCCTCGGGTCATTCAATATTCCTCTATTTCTGTTATTCTATGTCACGTGATTATACGCAAAAATAGACACGTGACTTACATTTGTCACGCACTGGTAAAAAATATTCTATCCTTGGCCAGGTAAAAAAAGTTTAAGTGATTTTTGTAAGTTGGACTAGCCATACGATGAAAAGAAAGTGAACAACAATTTCGCCAGGTGGAGCAAACCACTTTCATTGACTGGATTATGGGTGATGGTAACCAAGGCAACGGCAGTTTATTTTTAAAATGTTGAAAATGTATCTGACTGGGGACATGTTAATAGCAGCAATTTAGTTTGTTGAAATGTAATTCCTGTACAAAGATTGAATAATAATAATAATAATAATAGTAATAATAATATTAATAATAATATTAGTAACAATAATAATAAATTATAATAATTAAATTATAATAATTATTAATAATAATAATAATAATTTACAAGGCAAAAGTAATACAATTAAACAGTACAGTTCGAAAGGTATCCTTAACAAAATCTCACAGAATTCTTTCATATTTTGGTAATTGAAGTTTCTTTATTTGATAAAAACCTTGTAGGTTGTAATACCGTGTTCACTTTTACGGAGTGCGTCAACGGTACCGTATTTCCTTTAATATACTAACCCTTAAACAAATGTCCCTCCAAACTAGATCTTCCTTTTGTTAGTCTTTATATAATCGGGCTTTTAATAGCATGGAAACTTACTATCCCTAATACCATATTTATAGTTCGGCAAAGCCTTTTGAGGTATATTATATATATATATATATTAATAAAAGTAAAGCCGACATTGATAAATTGCTAATAATTATTAACACTTTCAAATTAGGCCCCATCTTTGCTGGCTCTGCTCTAACCGGTTTTTACTTGGTGAGCCTGCAAAATGACGCCAAATCGGGAATTGCACAACTTCTGTGTAAATGTACACAGTCTAATGAAGGTAGATCAATCTTTGAATGGCCATACGATTCTACAACCTTTCCCACAAATGTACGTATTGTATGTTGTTCAACAAAATGCGATAAAATTGTACCTAATAGAATTATATATATATATACAGAAAAACCAAGACGGCTTTGAGGACATTAGAGAATTTCTCCAATTTACAATACCCCAAAGCAAAACAGGTTCATACAAAACTTAATCATCTTCAAATGCGATGAATAAAAGCACTCTACCACACTGTAGCGCATTCCTTTGTTGGCTGTTGATAACAATAATAATAAAAATAATAAAAATAATAATAATAATAATAATAGTAATAATAATAATAATTATGACCAAAAAAATATCCCCATATACAAGAGGCTTGGTAGCCAGTTAAGCAGTTTTAATAGGGGGCTGAAAACCACGCACGACCATTCAAGAAGAGGAATAGTGGGGTAACATCATAATTAAGTGCCAAGAGTGCTGGACTCTTTTAAGGAAGTAAAGGAATCTAGGTGTCTTAGCTGAGCGCTGGTGTTTCCCCTGGCTTATGGTAACTGATCATGTCGACATGGATCCCTACTGACGAGCAGGTACTGTGTTAAATATCACACGGATTATGGTGTACTTGGTTATGATGTACATACCCGGCACACCCTTATCAGATTGACTCTCGTGATTGGTTTCTTAGGTTTTGTTTACGATACCCTGGCGTCACTTTAATGATGTCTCCACCACTCCACCACTCAATGACACAACAACAACAACAACAATAATAATAATAATAATAACCGTCCTGGGTATGACGTTAAAATGCACCCCCCTGCCTTGTGGGGTAACCCTTGGTTGGGAAATTGGGAAAGGCTAGGAAACGGTAACTCTGAATCCAAATTTCCAGCACAGTCTACCCAGCTGTTAGTACTGGAAAGGGTCCTAACTGTTGGGTTAAACAGTGAAACCAACGGCTTTGTCAACAAAAGAAGAGAATGCCTTTTTTAATGGTGAAGGCGGATGAATGGGCCTAGGCTACTGGAGACACAAACTCAGCCAAACCTTTTAATATTGTTATAAAATAGACACCCAAAAGAATTTCATCCCATATCGCACGTCACGCGGTTTACCAAGATACGTGTCTCTCATTGAGCAAAAAGGATGAAGTCAGAAAGTCAGTTTCTTGACGAAACCGTCCCGAATCAAATGCATTAAAAGATTTCCACGAAGAATCTACCGCTTAAAGCGGCCTTCTAAATGAAATATAAAAAATACGCCAAAAGGAACTAGACGAAAATGGACACTGGAAGAATACAAAGAAGTCATGGAATCATATTACCTTGCTAAATTAGATCCTAGAGAAACAGTTTCAACGCAAGTGACATATACCATCTGGAGAACTATGCACCTTACAGAGAGAAGCTACTTGGATGCTAATAAACTAGCGGCTGTTAGAAGAGATATAGAAAGAAATCGTAGGCTATCTAATGATGAACTTAAAATGATTGATGATAAAATAAGACAAAACCTACAAATACCTGAAATGGAGCAAAAGGAACCAAACCCAGGGAATACGAACCTGACCCGGGTATCCCAGGTTTAGACGATAAATCTGAGACTATTGTTGACGTAAATAATAACCCCAATGAAAAAAATATTATTGAAGATGAATAAGTGATAATTGGGATGAAAGACAACATCTTGAGAAAGTGGCAAGTACTTAAAGAAGATACGGCTGAACGGTCTCCGATATCTAAGATAAAAAATTACAAAAAATTGAAGAAGATAATACGAGGGGAAAAAGCTATTGATCAGATTAAGTGAACTCAACTAACTAATTTATGCAGCTGTCATCGCCGATTAACATGGTCTCAAACTTCGAAAGACGACTACCAACAGGAAGAGAAAACCACCTGCCTGAAAACTAAAGATTGAGAAAGATATTGAAAAGAAGAGAAAGGAACTATCCTTCTTCTCCGAATTAGAAAAAGGCTCCCGAATGAAGGAACGGAATATCAGGAATATAGAAAGAAAATACAACGTCCGAAGAAACCAAAACCTTACTGAAGTAAAAGAAATGATCAAACAGCAAATGCAAGTAAAACCCTCAGAGAATTCGCAGATTTGAAAAACAAAGCAAATTTTACAGGGAAAACAAACCGAAGAAACCAAAAATCCGAAGAACTATCGACCAATCACTTGCTTACCAACAGTGTACAAAAGCTTTACATCCATCGTTACTGAAAGAACGTACACATTTACGAAGAGAATCCTCTGAGAGATGCAAATCCACACTGATAGAACCATCAAAACCAACAAACCGGACATCATTATTAAGAACAATAAAGATAAAACATGTATGTTAATCGACATGGCAGTGCCATCTGATCGGGATATATCCGTTAAAGTAGCAGAGAAACTCTCCAAGTATAAAGATATGGAAATTGAGATTACAAGAATGTGGGGAATGAAAACATTAATTGTGCCAGTTGTCATCGGAGCACTAGGAGTAATCAACAAAGCCACTGGCAAGCAAATTAGAAAAATTCTTGGGAACATCAACGATACCGAACTGCAAAAAGATCGCTCTACTAGGATCCGCCCACATTCTACACATTCTATCAATTAAACAGATAATGACTGCCCATTAAAGCCGAAGAACCTGGACTGGATTCGAGGCTAATGGTGAAGAAAAAAGAAATGCAAATAAAAATTGGAGATGGTAATAATAATAATAATAATAATAATAATAATAATATAATAATAATAATAATAATAATAATAATAATACCAATAACAATACTATGACTGACTCCAACACTGTGCGCACACCAAACGTGATAAGCGAAATACACTACAGTACAATACATTTCAAACGTCAGTTTCCTATAAATCCACGAGGTCTGTGTCACCCTAGCAAAGATGAGGTGTCCATGAGTAGTTAAAATAAAAAAATAGAAACAAAAGTGCTTATAACAACAACCCAAAATATCACATCCAATGCTTGTGAATGAGACTAAACTGATAAACAATGTGCCTCTGGCTAACACCGACTTTTTTCAGTCATCAATAAACAATACCGATACAGGTTGGCATTTAAACTCATAGGTTGAATAAAGGGAAATGAGAAAACTGATGGCGAAAGGATAGAAAAAAAGCACGATAAAGACAATGATAATGACAAAAGTTACACTAATCATTAAGACAGTAAATTAAAATGACATTCAAAAAACAACAGAAAGATATCCATCCAAAATATACTGGCATCAGCGAGTTAACACTGCTACGATCCAACAGCGTAAATCCTACTTATGTTAGCGCTTTTATTTGTGTTGAATCATGGACCTTAAATAAAAGCTGAATTGTGCAGTAGTGGGCGAGTGATTAAATCAACAGAGTACAATGCAAGAGAGTCGCGGTTAGAACATCGGCCACGTCCATGGAAGTACTGGGGCCAAGTTTGTTACCAGTTTGTTTATACGTGGCATACGACTGAGTTTGTATAAGGTCTTGGAGATAGAATTGGGAGAAGGAAGGAATCAATAAATTAAAGATTTTGAGTACAAAAGGAAAACGGTAGAAGTAACCGTTTTTGCTAAGTGGCTTCAAAGCCTTGCTGAGAGTGTAAAGTCCCGAAAAAGAAACTTTGGAGCTTTGAAGAAAGTGAAAGCACCATGGACGGATATGGTTTGTAACGAAGAACTGTTGTAATTTGGGAACACCTGCCGATGTCTATTAAAGCTCTGGTAAGAAGGCAGGCAAAGGCCAACATGTTGAGGACGGAAGGTAGGAGTCCAGTTGTTGCCGGAAAGATCGATATTTGAGATGTAGGAGGTAGATAGGCATGACATCCAGTAAAGTGTTGTGTCAAAGCACTGACATGGATTCTTTGTCATTTGAAAGGGAAAGAAGAAGACATAACAGTCAAAGTGGTCATATGACAAGGCACTACAATATGAAAAAAGAAAAAGATAATAATGATAATGATGATGATGGTGATGATGATGATGATGATGATGATGATGATGATGATAGAGAGGAGGAAGATAAAAGGGCAGAAGGCAGATTAAATGTAAGATGAAGTGCGAGAATAATTCCCTGGTGAATGGCTGTCAACTCACCGTATTAGAGATTCATGCTGCACCTATTATTTTCAAAACATTTTGTAGAGTACGTAGCTTCATAAAGAGCACAGTTCATTTTAATACCAAGTTTGTTTATCTTTACATATCCTAATACCTCAAAGAGCATAGCCAGCAACACAATCGAAATTGGTATCAATCACTCTCAAGATAGCTGAATCAAAGCTACTCTTTACAAACCTCTTGATTTTCTTCAGTTGTCGTTCCAAAACTGCGCTATGGCAGCAAAACAACCTTAGCATTGTATGCCAGTCAAATACGTTACAACACAAAATCTCTAAAAAGCCCGCCGGAACACAACAGTCTCCACGTTCATATAGAGGAAGCCTGGGTTAGTAGTTAGCACACCAGAATAGTGACCATGAGATTTTGAGTTCCATAACTGGAGCTGACAAAACTTTAGACATGCCCCCATTCAAAAGCTGCAAGCCAACGTCTTTAGAGTCAGCTGTTACTAGTTTAAGAAATTTTAAGTGGGACCTTTAATTCCGGTAATAGCTACGTCGTCACGTGATTGTCCCATTCCAAAATTCTGTAGGTACTGTATTAGTGAACTTTTTGGAAGAAAGGGTTCAGAAGGATGGGAATTTCAATTCTAAAAATGGTTGAAAGTGTAAAGTAAAAACAGGAAAAGAACCATTAATATCTTGTAAATGTTGCAAGATCCAACTGAAAAAGAAATGAAAAATGAGAAAGAAATGGGGAAGAAAAAAGAAAGTAATGTAAAAAATAAAAAAAATAAATAGCGATGTTGTGTACTCTTTACAGCTACAACCTATCCAAATTGTGATCTTAGCATGAACATTGTAATAACACATAAATGAGGCAGTTTATAAAAGAGCAGAAAAGACAGAGAAACAAAAATGAAGAAGGCGGAACCAAAGGAAAACCAACATCTTCTGTGAATTTTCTGCAGATTTCTGGTATACTTTATCAAATGCAACTTTGAATGAAAGCATTCAAACTGGATCGGCATAATGTAAGCAAATAAAAAAGCAATGGGGTTTATCAGTATAGCCATAAAACAAAAAAAAAATCAGATTAACAGTGTACAATATTGTACCTATAACGCCAAACGTGAAATTAACATGATGATAATAAAATAGGTACTTGCTTTTTTCAAACAAACGAACTGGTCGTCTAAATTTATCAATCTTGCTGTTTTCATGTGATTACACAAGCAATGAATCAAGAAATCCTATAGACACAAAAGAATGCATCCTCTAAAATACTTGATCTTGGCGTAATACTTTGCTTGTATGTTCCGGCACTCTGATTTCTAAAGCCATTCTTTGCATCTATTCAATATACCCGAATAATATCATTGTGTACTGTACACAACATAACACTCACACCTGTGGTTATCAATGCTAAAGGACCGGAACCCAAGAACAACTAACAAACTCACCCTGGAACCTCTTACCCCATCCTGAGGATATGGTATTCTCAATGTAAACCAAGGGACGTGAAAAGGGGATTCCATTGGTCCACTGATATATTGTTAAGTGCATCTTCAGACGCTGATGTGAACAAACGTTATTTTAAGTATTTGAAACAATGGGAGCTATGAAAGCCACTGAGACTATTACGTGTTTGTAATGGTTTTTCCCAGAGTAACACTTGGTCCATTCACCATATGCCCATTGCTTAATTTCCGTTCCTGTTTTTCTGAACTAAATTTTCTTTCTGCAATCTTCTTTCGATCCTCGTCTAAGTTTCTGCCCATCTCAAGATAGTAATCCAATGCATCACGGATCGGCTGAATTAGCTTTTCCTAATTCAAAATAAGAAAATAAGTAACTTATTTATATCATATAAACAAGAACTGGCAAATCCATTCATCCACTAAATACCTTGCCTACTGTCAGGGCTGGCGGTCACTCCTTTTAATAATTTTCGGTCCTCTGCACTGTGAGACACTTGAACCGTTCTTAATTTTATCTTCTCTCTCATGCACTTCAAAAACATTATCCTCTGTCTAGCTTTCGCTTTTCTTTCTTGAATTTTTCTTCTTATCTATTCTATTTTTCATTACCACATATCCAATTAAACTAATCCCAAGCTCTGCTGTTGGCTTTAATAATACCTGCCTCCTAAACTAAAATACATTTTCATTTTATGTATGTAATGTCTATTACATTTTCAAAGTTCTTTTTAAATACGAAGCTAATTATTTTTTAGACTCTTCACCCTAAGCAAAGCTTAAAGCCACTTTTTGGGTTACTTTTCAAATATGATCTTGCTTTCTTTGTATCTTTCAATCTTTTAATATATTGATGTGTTCCTCTTCTAATTCTATATTCTATCCCCCAAAACACACACACACACACACACACACACACACACATATATATATATATATATATATATATATATATATATATAAATAAATTGGGCGCAGTAGTTTCAGGGAAGTGACCGTGGTTCAAATAGCGAGTATATTTGATGAAAATCTGTTGATTTAACCATTCGGCCACTACTGTACTTAGATATTGAAGAAGAGGGTTTAGAACTGGAGAAATGTAGACATTACAGATATATGTGTGCATCAAACAAACTAGCTCGGTGGACACATATTTTCCACCCCTTTACAATTACTATAATTATGATCTACGCGAATGTCGTCATTTTACAGTATAANACACACACACATATATATATATATATATATATATATATATATATATATAAATAAATTGGGCGCAGTAGTTTCAGGGAAGTGACCGTGGTTCAAATAGCGAGTATATTTGATGAAAATCTGTTGATTTAACCATTCGGCCACTACTGTACTTAGATATTGAAGAAGAGGGTTTAGAACTGGAGAAATGTAGACATTACAGATATATGTGTGCATCAAACAAACTAGCTCAGTGGACACATATTTTCCACCCCTTTACAATTACTATAATTATGATCTACGCGAATGTCGTCATTTTACAGTATAATTAGGGGTCACAATATGAAAAAAAAAAGTTTTTGCTATGCAGCAGTGGTGTAGCAGCATGTGATCTTTTTTCCTATGGATTAATCTTCCGAACGTACAACCTACGTAAGGGGATCACACTTCCGGTTAAAACCATAATAAACCATACTTATTTTTGTAACAGGGAAGGGGTTCTTTGCAGACGAAGAAAAAAAGGTTTTACATGGGGAAAAAACTTCCTTTTTCTTTGCTTTCCAACACATTCCAAATTATCTTGATTTAAACGTAACATGCATTCCTTTTCCCTTATATCAAAAACCTTAGTTCACTGACAGGGTAATTTTTCTAAAGTTAAGTAATTGTGGTCTTCAGAGATGTGGACAAGGGCTGTCACAGAGCAAGTAGAAACGTGGAATGTATAAACAACGGTAAGGGGAATCCAAAGTTAAGTAAAAAGAAAGAAAAAAACTATTCCACAAGGTATCCTTCGATCATGGGTTTTCATGAGATTTCACTTGGCTCTAAGGAGGTTTCACGAGCACCACGAAGTATCAAGGCATGGCGAGGTATTACGGATAAAACTGGGAGTATCCCAATTCCTGATGAAGTGATGGAATATGGCATTGTAACCAACGTGATCTCACTTAAGTTAAATAATAAAGAAAACAGTGAGCAAAATGTTGTACTTGGTTTTAAAAAAAGCAATTACTACAGCCTATATTTACTAATATGATAGCAGTTCTTAATAGTAGCATAACCTTTGCAATCACATTTTACGGACCCCCCCCCCCCCAAAGTGATTATAACTACTTAACAGCGGCATTAAAGGCAGGAACTTCTTACCTCAAATATTGGAAACAGTTGAGCTAATGCATCCATAAGTGGTAGCAGTACAAATTTGATAAAACCAATCTGGGAAGATGGCTTTGTAACTTTATCTCTGTCCATGAATGGTGCAACAGGGAGTCCTTCCATCTTTTCCACATCACTCTGGTAAATAACAAAACAAAAAATGTAATAAGCATTATGTATACAGTAATCCCCTATTTTCTCTTTCTCTTATGTCTGTATATAAAAACGAAATCATTTAGTAGACCACAACGTGCCAGTGCGATGCCAAGTACGTCACCCGTAGATCTCAAGGCTGATGGATACAATGAGAGCATGTGAATACTATTTATCATCAAACTCATGTGCAAATCAAATCTGGCCAAAACGGTAATACAAGGCCATTCTAGACATTGCTAATTGTGATTCGATTTGCGAGCAGCATTGACTACTAATCAAGCAAAGACGTAAAATTTGTGAGATTTAGCAGTTAAATGTAATTGCCATGTCAACCTTTCCCTTACAGGTATCACAGGCAACTTCTGTTCGGTTTCTATCCCCCCGCTCTGTACATAGAAATTCCAACAAAACAAAATCAGCAGGTTACTGATTTAACCAAGCATCCAGCACTGCAAGCTTTAAGCAAAGATATACTCCTATTTGAGATAAAGGACTCCACAACTTGATGTATACATGGCGGTCGCTTTTTTAAAGAACGGGAGCAAAGGTGCCTAGCCGCTTGTAGTAGTAGTCACATATATCTTATCTAAACGTAAAGTGACGGCATTGTTGTCGATGTACATGTGATAAAGAGTATGGTGATAAAGAGTACACCTTGTTTACGATTATCGGAGCCATAGTCTACCCTTACGGTAAAAAATAGCCAAAAAAAGCCTGCTGGCTATGATACACTTGAGAGTAAGCAGAGTTTCGGAGTCAATGTAAAAGATATCCATATGTGACAGTCGAACTGATAAAATGTCTTAAACAGTACGTGCCGCCAGCTAGTGAAAGGGTTTAGGACGAAGGGGGGTTAAAGACGAAATCATCTCAGATTTGAAAGAGTTCTGGTCAAAAAAAGAAAAACAAAATTAAGGCACGTCAGTTCCAAAGTTGAGCAGTTTGACAAAAGAAGGAACGATCGCACAAAAATACCTTACACGTAGTAGTACAACATCAATAGGATAAACCCCCTGTAAGTAGCGAGTTTTGAATTAAAATTTAAGGGTAAAAGCTTCATAAACGCACATAAAATGAAATAAATATTTCAATTACCTGATTGAAGAATTCCTGTAACAGACATTCTAGCCAAGGTTCTGCAACTTCCATTGGTCGTGCTTCATTTGATATGTCTGCAGCTTTGATAAAACAGCTCATCAACTAAAAGCCCAGAAAAAAAGTATTCCCTTTAATAACTGAGGAACATAAAAATATTTTTATTGAGTCTAGACTACTTACTCCCAAAAAAGTACAAGTTACTAGAGATATCATTGACATATAACAGTACAACTAATCGAGAAAAAAATTATAGCCAAAATGGTTCGCGCATAAAATTGAATAAACTTTTTGTCAGTTGGTGTATCTTTGTTGGTAACTGTGTCCCTCTCCCTGTCCTTATTCCTATCCCTTTTTCTAATTCTCTCTGTCTGTCTGTCTATCTCTCTCCCTCTCTGTCTCTCCCCCCCCCCTCTCTCTCTCTTTCTCTCTCTCTCTCTCTCTCTCTCTCTCTGTCTCTCTCTCTCTCTCTCTCTCTCTCTCTCTCTCTCTCTCTCTCTCTCTCTCTCTCTCTCTCTCTCTCTCTCTCTCTCTCTCTCTCTCTCTCTGTGTGTGTGTCTCTCTCTCTCTCTCTCTCTCTCTCTCTCTCTCTCTCTCTCTCTCTGTCTCTCTCTGCGTCTCTCTCTCTCTCTCTCTCTCTCTCTCTCTGTCTCTGTCTGTCTCTCTCTCTCTCTCTCTCTCTCTCTCTCTCTCTCTCTCTCTCTCTCTCTCTCTCTCTCTCTCTCGCTCTCTCTAAAAGGCAAAACTAAAAATTATAGAAAATAAACAGTAAATAAAAGATGTTAACCGTGTAGTAAGTTCATCCAGTGCAATAATTATCGGTAAATGATGACGGTCCGTAAAATTAAATCCAAAACGCAATTCACAAATGCTAGGCAGTTGGCGGGTTAAGTATCTAAGATAAGTAAGGAATTAACACAGTCCCCGTTGTTAAAATAAAATGCTGCAAAATGACAACAACGTTAAAGAAAAGAGAAAACAAATCATATAAAATGATAAACTGAAAGCCAGAAAAGACGGAGCGCACAAAGAGCCTGATTTGCTAAAAGGATAGTGAAGGTATTGCTTCAGACTGGAGAAAGAAGGAGTTCTGTGTCAGAAAGTTCATCATGTTGAACCAAATAAGAGTTTTAAAGCTGAGCCTGGATTTGTTTAAACTTCCAAACAATATAACATTAACAGAAGATAACAATTAAAAACAGTACTAATTACACAGGTATACAGCCAAAATGTATCTTGAATGAAAATCACTTTTTCTGGGTTATTTTTCGGTGCTTATTCCAAAAATAATATCTAATTTTTTTATATTGGCTCCCATTTCTTCAGAATTTGTAAGTTTTGAAATTTTTTTGAAAAAAATGAATTTTTCAAGAAAAAATAGTAAAGAAAGTTCAGAAGATTGTGTCTGCTAACTGAGAATAAGGTATTACTTCAAAGTAGTTGTCAGAAAACAAAGAAACCTTAACAGAGGTCTGTTTGTTTGCTCAGCTTGATAAAATATGCGATTTTAGACTCATTTTCGGCTTTTGTTGCGATAATAACTCTATGTAACCAACTAAATAAACATTGCTTCATGCTTAAAGTCGTTCTGAAACATAAAGGAGTCAGTTCTGTAATTATATCAAGGCACTATATGCCGCGGGAATGTCGAAACAAGCCAGACAACTTCTGTTTCATTTGTGGTCAGCTAGCATTTTCAGCTCTGATACGCTCGCTAACACCATATATTTGTAGAGCTTATTATTTATACTTTGGATATAAAGTCGGTCACAAAGGAAGGATATGGGCACCAGAAATGTGTTGCAACACATGTGCTACAAGACCAACGAAAAGAGGCAATCTATGGGTTTTGCAGTGCCTATGATTTGGAGAGAACCTAAAAATCATGTTGATGACTGTAACGCAGAAAAAGAAAGCCCAACTAGAATATCCACCTCTACCATCGGCTATTCGACCAGTACCTCACAGTGATGAGCTTCCTGTTCCTAGATGTCTAGAAAACTTTGGTGAGTATTCTTTACATATAAACCCATTTTTCTAATTTCAATTTGACAAGCAACAACAAATCTAGCAACTGAAAAACACACTCCTTATTTGAGTTTGTCGTTTAAAGTGAAGTTCCTTGCCTAGCAACTAGATGACTCAGCTTCAATTCAAGGTGATAACATAAGGGTTTTTTTGTTAAGGGTTTCCATTATGTTAGTCGTAATACCCAAATGCCAATTGAAATGGGAGGATGTGGACAATTGAAAGCTGCTGTCCAGTAGAAAGGCGTTTTCTGGTCAGAGATCATGTGTAGTTGGTTGTTGCTTGACAAAGCAAGAGGTCATTAAATAACAAAAGAATGTAGTTGGCCTCCAGATTATGGAGCAGTAGATAGATTACGCAGTTTTAAGATAGCTAATCTTCTGACTTAATCATAATTTCCTTTTCAGATGAATGATCGGATCTCACCAAGGATGAAATTATCAGCAGCCAATCTTCTGGCTCTAGTGAAATATCGGTCCCCTCGAGTGCTACAGACTCCTCAAAGCCGCATGTTATAAGTCAAGCAGAGCTAAATGATGTTGTCCGTGATTTGGACCTACCTAAGGAAAAGCCTGAACTTTTAGGCTCTAGACTCAAATGTGACTTGTCTGATGACAGCCCTCCAAATCGATTATTTACCTTAGCAGTGGAGATTATTCATCGATTCAGCAAAGACCAGTCTAAAAGCTGTCCTTTCGCATAATGAAATTTTGTTACCTTCCATTTCTCTTGGAAATTCAGCTGAAACAAAGGAAACACTCCATCTTCAAGAACTTGTTAAAGTTTGTAAAGTATTATGAACATCAGTGGATGATTTGTGGAGACTAAGATTATCGATTTATTGATGGGAATGCAACTTGGCTTTACAAAGTGCTGTTGTTTTCTCTGTGAATGGGATAGTAGATGTCCTTCATTACATTACAGAAAGGCAGACTGGCCACTGAGAAAACTAACACCTGGTAAGAAAAATGTTATCAATGAGCCACTAGTTCGTCCACACAAAGTGTTAATACCACCTCTTCATGTCAAGCTTGGCTTAATGAAAAACTTTATGAAGGCTATGGATAAAGATGAACCTGGATTTCAGTACATCAAAAACAAATTTCCGAACACCTCTGATGCTAAGCTTCGAGAAGGCATATCTGTTGGTCCTAAAAAAAAACAATTTCTGCGAGATGATGCTTTTCTACAGCTACTCTGGCGAAGGAAAGAGGTGCATGGCTCTGGTGAACAACTTTCTAGGAAACCAGCGGTTGGCAAACAATAAGGAACTAGTAAGTGATATGCTGAGGGCATACCAGGAGCTTGGATGCAACATGTCACTGAAGGTTCATTTTATGCATTCATATATAGAGTGGTTTCCTGATAACTGCGGTGCCTACAGCGATGAGCACGCGAACGCTTTCACCAGGATATTACACAAAGTTGAAAAGCGATACCAAGGAAATTGGAGTTGCGCAATGCTCGCCGACGTCTGCTGGACGCTGATAAGGGATGATCCTGAAACAATTCACAGGAGAAGCGCTGATAAGAAAAAACTCTGAAATATTGTAAAATTACCTTTTAACTTGCTTTTTTCATGTTAACATCACGGTAAATCTAAGTATTTCTGTTGTCGAATTACATCACAAAATAAAAGCAAACAACTAGTTTTTTCGAGTTTTTGAGATTTAGGGGTTACCAGTTCTGAAAAATTGGGGAGCCAACTCAACGTTTTGATAGCGATATTCGTATTCAGCGCCCAGAATTTAGTACAAAAATGTTCATCTCGTTAAAGATACAGAGAAAAAGCAACATATTTATGCCCCCCCCCCCATAGTGTAATGTTCGATTAGTAATCTGACCATTTTTCACCTCTTCTGACTGCTGTTGCCAAGTGATCAGTAAAGATAACTAATGTGACCACCCTGGTAACGTAATCATTTTCGTGGGCATTCAATAGGGGGTTGCATTAAGGCAGGGGTCCCCAACTACCTGGCAGCGGACCAGCACCGGGCCGTGGGATTACAGCATTTTTTTTTGTGTTTACATTTTAATAAATTTTAGTGTTTCTGGTTCTTCTTTTTACTTTTATTGGTGCATATAGTTTGAAAGAACCTAAACTAGTTCAAATATAACGACTTAGAGACCCGATGTTTAAGTTTTAATTTGTAAATCTGCCACTTATTCATGCACTGGTCCTCAGGAAGTTCTTCAACTTTGAAACCGATTTTTGGCACACAAAAGGTTGGGGGCCACTGCATAAAGCCAAATGCACTGTACACCCACAGTTTTCCCAAGTATACCTATTTTCACAACAGCGACTCACCGACTGACGATGTGCTTGATTTGTAAAATCAAATCCCTCTGTCAATATTTTCTTGAACTGATTAAGGATCTCAGTATGTCTTGCCATATCTGTAGCTAAAATACATCTTCAGGAAATACAAAAATACCAAAAACATGTTTAAATACAATGCATTGATTAACAACGATATATATGGCTAGCCGTGAGTAACAAAAAAACAGGAAGTGATAAAAAGTCATAGAGATATAAGAGAAAGGCCTACTGCAGATGCTTGAGAAACACTGGCACACCACTGACACTAATACCTTCTAGTGACATAACATAGATGCTTCTTTTCACAATTCGTATACCTAATTAGCCTAAATAAAAAAATGTCAGTTTTAAAAATAGATAAACATTAATAATAGATGGGTTGATTTCAGCTTAATAATTTAACATCTTGAGCACGTTTCTTCAATAACTTACAATTCTAACAAACACCAGTGCACCACACGCTGGATGTGGCAATCAGCTTAAAGATACTTGATCCTTGGATATCCAAGCACCCGCCCGGGTGGTTACCTGCTTCTGAAATAAGTACCTTTCAGCGATCACAGCTATTATCTAACGCCATCAATGGACTTCTGAGTGCTTGCATGGAAGCTGCACCTGGGCAGAAGTAATGTGATGCTGCTGTACGCAATACTCAGTTAATAATTATTTACTGATTCCAACGTCAAAGTTCTTAATACAATGCTTATCCTTGATAAAAAGTTAGTGCTTCACATTCTCCTCTGTTAATCCCCATCCTTCACTTTAATTGGTTACCTCCTTTTCAGTTGGAGCTCCATATATAAGGTGTATGTAATGCCGGAAAAGATTTGTTAACCGAGAGCCTCTGACATTGATAACATTATTACATAGATATATTGATCCAAAGAGAGAAAGGCAACCGACGATACATTTTTTGTCTGGTCTTAATCAGTTTTTAGCTCAGAAATTGCGGGCTAAAAAGCACATCTGGGCAGTAGATTAGCGAACAAATACACTGTTCTCCCTCCGCATATTTGGGATTTCCCACTCCCTCAAAATGCCAGAACTTTGTTTCTCGGCTCTCCAATAGTTTATAGAACTTTCCATTAAGAATGTCAACAATTTTGAAATGCAGACTTATACGACCTACTGTAATATGTAAAATATATCATTACGTAATGCCATGCAATGTTAGCAATGGTTGTGCAATATAACATAATAGTAAGTAACATACAATACTATGCAAGCACAAGTGATATCATAAAACATTTATTATTATGGAGAATGTGATATGCAATACGTAATATTAGGTATCCTTATGCAATATTATGCCATATTACGCATTACTATGCCAAATTATGCAATATAATATGTAACACGTAATACTAGGTAACCTTATGCAACATTATGGTGTAAACAACACAAAAATATTGGGATAAATTGGAATTAGTTATACCCAGACAAATAGGAAATGCGAATGAGTTTTAATAGTATCTTAACTTGCTCATTCGCTGTTTTATGAAAACAGTGTTCCTAGGCGACCGAGCAAAAACGTAAAATTAATCAAGAAAACAGTAATGCTTTCTCGCCTTCAATTACCTTTGCCGTAGAAAAATTGATTTAGTCAAATATTAAAACTCATACACATTTGGCTCATACACTTACGCTGGTGGCTGGTAAGCTACGTCGCTTTTAGAATTGAACAAATCACGAAATCAGGGTGCTGAAGAATAGAATAGCGCACAAAAATGCCTTCCGAATCCGACTTTTTCAAGAAATATGGGCTCGACCGCTAGTTAATTCTATTTATGATATCTTCTTTCTTAAGTACCCTTAAGTATAATATTTAGAATTTCAACGTCAACCTTCCCTTATGATTTTTTTTTTCAATTTACAAGTCAAAATTTGTTTACGATTTCAACAGCCTGTTGTGTATGCTGGTTCCCAAAGAACAACACATCTTAATTCAAAATTAATCGTTGTCTTCTAGGGCAAATTATCATTTAAATGTTGACTGCTCATTTTTTAGCCCCGTCGCCGACAGGTTCGCTGTATCTGTTCATGTCATCCTTGTTGTTGCTTCGACAAGCTTTCGGTCCCGAAAGAGAGAATAACGATTAGGGTGACCTGCACAGTCTACCAATCTCCATTGTCATTCGGACGGCTCAGATCCCATGCCATATCCAAAAACTTCAACCTTTTCCCCCTTTGAAACGCAATTTTCCAATGGAAAAAGATTTGTATCATACCATCACCATTAAAACTCTACAATATTGCAACGCTGTATATATTTAAGGATAGTAAAATATCGTCCAAAAAGTCCACACTGCTTTTGTATCCGCTCATACCTGATGTTCGTTCAAACATATCAGTAACAATTTCTATGATACGAGAAACGCTAAAAACAAATTTCATTTATTTAGCTCCACATAAAATGAAGCAATACTTTCATTCAATTCATTCAATCATTCAATTTATTCAATCATTAAATCATTCAATCATTCAAATCATTCAATCATTCAAATCATTCAATCATTCAATTCATTCAATCAAAATGCAGTAGGGTGTGGGTGGTTACGCTTCCAACTAAAGGTGGTAAAATAAACAAAATCTAATAATTTACTAATATACTAAATATTAAAAATAAAAGTAGAGTACATGTTTAATAATAACGGATTTTGGGTAACGCTTAAGTCCTACGTTAGCGCCTTTTTAATGCAATAATTTACAAATTAACTTGCTGTTTTACAATTGATTATTTACGTTCTGTTGTCAATTTGACTTTGTGAGTCTTGAAAGGGGTGTTTTACCATCCCTTTTACTCCAATCAAACTATTTCCTCTTCTTTTAATTACACTACAATAAATCCAAGGTATCAAATCATATCTAAACCTAACATGGGAGGGCTCGTTGAAGACCATTTGAACCGTACTAGTTACTTTTGGCTGACTGTTCTGACTGAACGGAAAATAGTTCAAAAAATAAATTCTTAATTCAAATTAATATTGACATCAATACCAATATTACTTTATGTATTTTCAAACTTCAAAATGAAAGCCAGAAAATATACATATAAATATAATTATATATACATATTTTATATACATCATTAAAAGTCTTAAAACTGTAGCAAAGTGCTTTATGCCAGTTACAGTAAAACACCAGTAAAAATACTCAGTATTTGTCTAACTAATTAGTGTTTTTCCACAAGCTAGATTTTGATACAGTTTCTGTTACTTTGTTGTTGCATTTTTAAATCAGTAAAATTAATTTAACTTACATTTCGGAATATTCAATGATTTCTGTTAAAATATTTCGTTGTATCCGTCTGTTAGACCAAAGAATGAAGTACGACAGAAGTAATTATAAATGTTAACGTGTAATTTTGGGTGTTTTTCCAAGGCTGTAGAGGATAAATGGACTTGCCATTAGTCAATCGTTTGCTCTTAACTCAACCCTTGAATGATAATGAGGAACTTACTTTTCTTGGTCTTAATTCATTAAAAAACAGAATCCTGCTTTTATATAAACATGAATATTGTTGGGCAAACAAAACCAGATCAGTAAAACATGACCCGTCACAAAAGTTCTATTTTTAAGTCAGTAAACGAAAGAAAAAGCAATTAAAAAAACCCAAGCAGTTTGTCCTGAACGGAACAAACAAGTCATTTAAACTCAAAAGTTAATGTTTATTTACATTTAGAAAATTTAAATAAACATCAAAATGCCAGATTTTACGTCGTACTCATGCGATATAGCAATACAATCTCATGAATAAAATAAACAACGAAGCCAGTTGATAATACTCGCTTAACATATGGGAATAAAAATCGAACTTACTTTATCATTCCTTCTCGAACTTTTCGAAACACTTCCGGCCGCAAATGGGAGAATATATTACAGTTAGGCTAAACAGTTGTAAAGAAATAAAGGCAACCTCGGTTTAGTTTAATTTACCTATGTTCTACTGTCATTAAGAATACAAAAAACCTCTAACTGTGTTTTCTTTTTTTCAAAATTGTATAGACCTTCTCATAAAAAAACATGAAATCGAGGCTATGGTTGATAGATTAAAAATTAGAAAACAAACATGGCGACTAAAAAATCGTTAGGTAAACAATGTGCTGCTTATAACTGCTCAAATTGCAGTTACTTCTATGAAAACGGAGAAAGAAAAACCACTACATATAGCTTTTATAAATTTCCGAAAGATAAAAAGGCAATATCCACATGGTGCAATTTAATTAAACGACAAAATGGCAAAGACGGATTTAAAGTCACAGACTCTACATACATTTGCTCACAGCATTTTGATTCTACTGATATTCATAGAGCCCCAGGAGGAACAAGGCATTACTTAAAAAAAGGTGCTACACCTAAACGACATGAATGGAATAACTTTCTGGCAGATAGGCCCAGTAGAAAATCGCCATCGTGGAGACCTTCCCCTAGGAAGAAATGTAGGACAGGGGAAGGGGCAGTTCAACAGGTTAACTTTGACTTTGTCTGTGAACCCAGT
>RDPX01000065.1:1315078-1331004 GCA_003991215.1 Morbakka virulenta
ATCTATCTATCTTTCTTTCTATCTATCTATCTATCTATCTATCTATCTATCTATCTATCTATCTATCTATCTATCTATCAATCTACATAAAAACAATTAATGCATTTTGAAACCAGTCTAAAATCTCATACGAAGTAGTCATGTAAGTAATATTTGCAACTTTCTTCAGCAAAATTGTATTTACTCCTTCCATAGGGAGCATTGCCAGTACTAAGTATGGAGTTTGTTTTACTCAAGAGGACGATAAAATTAAATATGAAAGTAAAAAAACAGGTAGGGGGCCTAAATATAATATAAATATGATATTCTATTCAAAACGAAGACTACTGTTATGCGTATTTGGATGTAAGATGCCTCTTCATAAATTAATACAAGGGTTAATTAATACCCATGCCTATCGGTTTCAAAAACTGTGGAATAACAAATTATGTACAGAAGTAGGTCTAAATATATTGGCATAATTCGATTACTTTTACGTTCAAAATGATTATGATGAAACAAATACATACCATTTGAGTAACACAAAAACAATGTCTAAAATTGTGGAATGGAATGTGATTATAACTTTGATAAACTTCAAATAAAAATTGTTGTAATGTATGCGTCTAATGGAAAAAAAGAGAATTTGTTAAATTAGTTATGCACATAATTTATAAAATACGCACCAACAGAAAGCAACGTGAAAAAAGAAAAATCAATTATGAACATAAATTGTAATGTATGTGGCCAAATAGGGTAAGGTTAAAAGATAACATAGAAAAATACATTATACACGCAAGGTTAAAGGATTAAATGACAAGATCACAAAAACGATCCCCACGTCGCACTGTGTTCATTTGGCCTTCGCTTTAAATGACTCTTGCCGCTATTATTATTATTATTATTATTATTATTATTATTATTATTATTATTATTAATACGCATCTTTGTACAGGATAAAAGTCTACAGTCATATTTACATAATGTACAATATACTGTTTTCAAAGACGTCCTGTTAAAATAAATAAATAAAAATTAAATTTTTGTTAGTTAATTAAATCAAAATTATTTAAAATATTTATAAAAAGTCATTAGAATCCAAAATCGAAAATACAAAAACCTCAAAATTCAAGCTCTAATTACTGTGTACAGTTCGTATCGAGAAAAATATCAGGACAATGGTATGGGGTAAGTCAAAATTCAAAAACGAACTGCATGGATTAAAAACTAGAATTAAAAAGTCAAAAACTTTTCGGACGAAAAACAAAAAAGCTAAGGTGAATAATTTTTTAATAATAATTTAAATTTCGAATATTCATCTTTTTGTTGGATCTCCTTGGGGAGCTTATTGAAAAGAACTGCCCCTTGAACATATAAAGCTGATCTTGCTGCCTCTAATTTGAACTTTGGCAGACTTATTCGAGAAACATTGCGAGTTGAGCGTTTCTTTCCATTCTCCCGAAAGTAATTTCGAAAGGTATCACAAACATTTCCATGAATTGCACCAGCCTGAGACTTTGAATGGCAGCTCTAGACAGGAAGATACGGAACTCTTGTATGCTCTACTGAAGAACGTATAGCGAATTGAATTTTCTGCTGAGAAAATACAATATCAGAACATTAAAAACGACGTTACATTGCACCTTATTTGGCTTAAAATATGGAATACGCAAAATTGAGACTAACATATCTAAAATGAGGCTCCTATATTTCAAACGAGACTCAAAATTCCATATGTCATTGAATTTACACTCAAGGGCTTCAAGCCTTAAAAATATACATTTTATATTAAAAATTACATTTTACATTAAAACACAACTAACACCTCATACCAACCTCTATATGAAATTCTTCAGTTAGTCCAAGGTCAATATACATCTGTTGAACCAGGAAAAGCATTTCTGCATCTTCCCATTGCCAATTATCAAATGCCGGATATCTTAAATTACTTAAGGTTTCATCTGACGGCTGCGCAGATCTGTGCGATAAAAAATTATCAAACGATTCAATGCTAGCAACCATTTTTTTCGATATATTTCAGAAGCATAACTACCATCATCAGGTCCAGATAAAAAGAAGAAAAGCAGATAAAAACAGTCTGTAAAACTCGCTTGTCATGCTTCAATCAGTGGGTGTATGGAGGGTTACATACACTCCATACACTCACTGATATTATTAATAAATTATTGTCCGGGTTTCACTTAACCCACACTTTCTATTGCCCAACTTTTCGCTTTTCATAAACTATGCCCTAACCTTTTTAACTATCTGTATTTTCGTTACGGAACGTCAGACAAAGTAAATCAATTCAATACTCGCATCCAGAATTTCCTTTTCTGACTCATAGCTGGTGACGATGGCCTCAATGCACTTGATCTGATCTGTGACTTGCAGCTTTTTGCCTTGAATAGAAATACATAAGCTGATAACCTTTTCTCCCTCAGGTTCTTTTGGGGTAGATTTGCTTTTGTTTTATTTTCGCGTTTTAATGCGTTAAAAAAGCGGCCTTTGTATTTTAGAAGAAGTGCTTCATCTTTGATACATGATGAAGCTTCGGTAACATTACCAGCTGAAGTGGTGCTTCAATATGCAAGTTTGGTAAAGGCTCTTGTCAAACCTACAAGTAGGGTGTAGTTAGCATACGACAACAAATCAGGGCAATAAGTTGAGGTTAAAAAGGGTTTGAAAAAACAAGAATAAGCTACGCCAAGAAATCGTCGCCAATTGGACTCGAGTTTCAACCAACACAGGTGTTGGTTGGAATCTTTTATCGAATGTTAACACCCTTACGGGAAGATATATTTTAGCCGTAAAAATACCTAAATACAATCAGAATCTGTATGCCGACTGCTGTGTATCTCCAACCACGCGAGTTAAATGTTACGGATTAAACAAGCTGCAGAGACGAATGCGATTTTTATGTCCACTGCTTACATAGAGAGGTTCAGAATCATCTGGTTTTAAGCCAGCAGATTTGGTGAATTCAAATACATTTTATTTGTGCGTGTTTACGGTAAAAGTGCAGATCTTGTAAAATGAAGCAAATTTTAAATCCCACTGGACACAAATTCTTTCCTTTGGATTTTAATTACTTTCTTTTCAATCTGAATTTGAGAAAAAGCCATGAGATCTCATACAGTTTAAACAGTATGACAAGCACTATATCATCGTGTATCTTTTCATTGGAACAAAGGAAAAAGGAAGAAACTTTCACTTTAAAAGTCTTTATCAAGTAAATAAATAAACAGTTGTTGATTACAAAGTACAAGGTAAAACTAAACTCCTAAAAGTATAAAAAAACAAATCTAACCACATGAAACTCTAGAACCTGTTCTGGACCTGTTCGCAAAAGTTACAGTTTCATGCTCTGTGAATCACCTGGCATGTAAAAGAGGCTTAAGTATTAATCACTAAAAGATCATTAAACACTTTTAGTGTGTGAAATGGTGCTGAAACTGTATATATCATGGTCTCAGAACGCAGCTGAAATATAGAAAAAACCCCACAAATGACCAAAAAAAGGTTGAACAAAGGATAACGGCCAAACTGTCAATAAAATTGTGCAATGCAGAAAAAAGATACTTTATTATGATTTTGGAAATTTTTTATCCGTCGCTCTGTTTTTGATCCATTCATTTAACGAGATAATTTTACCCTTTCATTATCTGCAGAGGGATACGTATTATTCTCAGACTCAAAACACTGTGTCAAATAAGGAATTTTACTGTTTTTAAAACTAAAAAAACATTTATTAGCCTTTCAAAACAGTGCATACCGTAATAACGCCAGTATAAGCCCAATTTTTAGTGTTACGGAAATACCACCACTTCTGTTGTATCACATGATCTATTTTGTACCCTCCTCCGTATTGTTTGTATCGTTGTGTTATGAAATAAGTTTATCGTAAGATTTCAAACAGAGCACACGTGTTTCGTTTATCGTGAACGTAGATATTCAAAACCGGGAATTCAACATTATTATTTTCGCTAGTGACAGAACAACCACCCCAACACACTTTCACGTCTCAGCCTGTACTCCCTGCTGAGAAACGGGACTTATTTAGCTACCAAACTCTGTTTTTTTCAGAATGCTTGTAAACTAAACAAAATATATTCAAATATTTACTACATAGTGTTCTGCTTCGTTTGTGTGTTACGTTTAGTAAGACTGGTCAGATTGAGTAGTTTTGACCACAGTTGAACTGTTTTTGCCATTTCTGTTTTCTATATTATTGTCCAAGTACTTCAAATAAGTAGGCCAGTCACTATGTCTAATAGTTAAAAGTATTTTTAAAAAAAGAGGCGCTTTTCAAGCCCTGTCAAAACGAATAATTTGCTACAAAAACGGGAAGCATATAAAGTTTTTCCCACAGGGTATAGCTGTGGGATTGCCTTCCGTATTTTCTGTGAAGACAAAACGCGTAGTAGCTTGTCAAAGAAAAGACTTTAGTAATCAATTCTTACCATGCTCCCACTAACTATATACAAGTATTTAACTTTCAGCAGTGATTTTTTATGAGTTTGTACGTGAAGAAAATAATTACTTTATACTCACAATATTGCATTGTGTCTTAGACTCACAACCGTCAAAAGAATAACGGCTTATACTCAAAATATCGCACTGTGTCCTAGCTTCACAACCTTCGAAAGGATAACGGCTTACACTCAAAATATTGCACTGTGTTCTAGCTTCACAACCTTCGAAAGGATAACGGCTTATACTCAAAATATCGCACTGTGTCCTAGCTTCAAAACCTTCGAAAGGATAACGGCTTAGGCTTTGGCCAAATAACGGTAAACAAACTTTTACATCGGCCCCAAAGTTTAGGTCTGTCACAAACAAAATAGAAAATATCAAAGAAGAGCACAAAAAATTGACGTAGTGAATAAACTTACGCCATTTTAAGATATTTTTCTAAGACAGAGTTACATTCTGATAAACTCTTTTGTCCTAATCTTCTTTCTGATGGTACTGGGGTGGTTCCACTAAAGGAGAGATGAAAGTAAATACACTTGTTTACAAATGAAAATCCAGAAACAAAATTTCTAGCCAAAGTTGGATATAAACCCACAACTATTGGTGTTTTACGTTGCTACACGAACTAACGTGTCAATAATTATCAACAACAAAACAGTAAAAAACAAACACATAATGAGATAAATTACTACTGGGCCTCGTCTTGTACTCTCAGTACAGAAACTAAACTCATAGAGTAATAATTGATTTTTTTTGGTTTAACGTCATTTCCCCCGGTAACTAGGGCTAAGACGGTGCCCTTCATAGGGACCTGGATTTGGTAGTGAGGAATTTCTTGAGCGGATCCCCTTCCTTATATTTTATTCTGACGTGTGGCTACACTTGCTTTATGTAAATTGTTCCACTTTTAATTGCTTTTACTCTTACCTTGTATAAATGAATTTGGTTAATTTCTTTTAAAAGTACATTGATTTTTCAAAGTTTATGTAAACTCATATTATTAAATCTCCTTATCCACTTCTACCAATTGTCTTAATGTTTTAACAATTCCACAAAACACAAGCACTATATATATAGTATATACACAAATTAAACATTTTACATATATACAATATATTGTAATATTAAATTATATTATCAAATCAATAATAATAATAATAATAAAAAGAAAGGGTAAAGGTAAAAAAGCACCAAGATCTAAAGAGAGAAATTGGAAGATTGTGGGGCTTGAAGTCGATAAAATTTGTCCCTGTGGTTATAGGTGCTTTAGGAAGTATTTCCCGAGGGTTTGATTCATGGATGCAAAAGATTGGAATACCATATGAGATAGGTGTAATGCAGAAAACGGCTCTACTAGAAACTGCAAGGATACTCAGGAAGGTGCTGGAAATGTGTAGTCAAAGAATCTCTGCTGGCCCTTGGTCATTTGTTATGACTCGCTAAGCATAAGTAAACGGCAATAACAATAGCCAGAGCAAAAGCTATGAAAATAAGATAATAATAATATATGGATTTGAACCAGTGTCTATGGCCTTCATGGTCACCTGACCTGCCTACTAAGCTTTCGGCGCTATGTTCCTATTGACATTGTTCTGCAGCCATATCTTTAAATTTCAGTACTATTTTCACAAATCAGTAAAATAAACATAAAAATAGATCTAAACCTTGCGGTACACCAAGTATTTCCTTCTGTCTTTGGATATTGATACTCCCAAGATACTGCATCAGTATACCAGAAAACATACACCTTTTGGTACTTTTAATACTATTTCAATAATATATGGCAAAAAATATATATGTTTTAGTTTATACTTAAACTGCATTCCATTTCTAAAACATTCTGTTGCAGTGAAGGCATAAAAATAATTCAGTCTACAGCCTCAGAAAAATAATAGGGATCTTCATCAATCACGTGGCTACTATTGCTTAGCTTTGTTGGGGCCAAAAGGCATTGTCCTTTGAACAATGTTGTTCTATTGTGTTGTTGTTGTGGTGTTGTGGTGTTCTGTTGTTGTTGTTGTTATTGTTGCTTTTAAAGGATGGAAAGGGGACCAACGACCGGGCCAAATAGTGTTCTTGCCAAACGATTGTAATATTTATACTGACAATACCATGACTTATGACATTAAAGTAAAACATTCTTTTCAAGTAGTGTCCCTCTTCCACAATAAAAGGTGAAAACTGCTAGGAAATTTTTGTGACCAAACCTGAGTTACCTGCCAATTTTGCGAAATTCTGTTGCTATTAACCGCATAAAAACACACCTTTTATATCCATTCTACACTGCAAACGTATTGGGCAAGTATAATTACTTGTTAATTTTGTGAACAGAAATATCCGTCACATTGATGTGGGAGTCATTAATCCCAAACCCTACAACGACTCAGCCACTATTTCCCTGTGACTTGGAAGACTCAATCTTTGTTGGAGTTACTGCTTCTACCTCTTCCGTGGTTCCCTGTGTCTTTGACGACCGAGTTTGTTCCAGTCCATTAATACAGCGGTTCTTAAACCACATCCCCTTCAGACCACAGATTAAAGATAAAAATTTACTTACATCCTACACCAAGTATCGATAAAGAGCCACGTTAGCAAACATAATAATAAAGTCTTTGCGTGGCTTGATCCCTCACACTGAACATAACCACTGTAAAAACGATCATGTACCACCCAGGAAGTAGAAACAATGGAGCCGTATCTGACATGAGTCATTTCAAAAATTTTAATATAGATGCGTCTCTTTGATAAAGACGAGTTGGATATGGGATAAAGAAAGCTTTTAATATTTTTCAAATTTGTGGTCGCATTGTTTGTCGTAGTCTGCCACAGTATAGTAATCTGCCTGGACGCTATGCTATTTCATGAGATAAATTCTTTCCGTAACGAGCTTATGAGAAATACAGAAATATCCAGTCAGGTGTCTTATGATCCTTTTCATAGGAAATGTCGAAACACGATGGTTCAATCAACAAGACCTTTGCCAAATACACAGCAAAATAATCGACAGCAAAAGAAGAATACAGGTATTAATCTCATTCTCTCTGTTCATGGTTAATGTCTACATGGTTTGTGCACTGTCCTGCGTTATTTCTGCTATCCACTTGAAAAAGACCACATTGATCGAAAGATAAGCTTTGACACGCTCATCATCTCACTCTTTCCTTCCTATAATTCCAGGTTCCCTTTGGAAAAACCATACCCTTTATGAACAAAAGCAGGGGCATACATCTTTATCTTTAAATTTGTTAACTGAAATTAAAATAGTATTGGCTGAGCCCAATAACTGTAAATAAGGTAATATACGTGGTAACAGAAATACGTCATGGTTTGTTTAAGACAAAATTCTACGAGAAAATTAACTGAGAGCACATCTGTCCCAATTTAACAATTTGGAGGATCATCGGACATGAGTACGAATGAATGATAAAAAATACATTATAACTATAGATAAAAAAAACTAGAAATAAGTACAAAAACAAATGTTGTTTTGAATCCCCTACATGAAATGAATCGCCTACATGAAATAAATCTGACACCTCCATGAAATGTTCCTTTATGACAGCTATGTATTTCAAAAAATTGAGATAGGCTTCAAAGTTGGATTTAAGTTCTATTTTCCCAAATGTATGTTTATATGATGTCCATTTCAAAAAGGGTAACCCATAGTGACAGTAGCTTTGAGTAAATGGTTAGGGCAAGTGGATTGTAACCAGGTCAGATTCCCCCTAGCAAATCTCTTGAAATATGTCAATGGGTGGAGCCTTTATTGGTATCTTACAGCAAATGCTGTGAGTTTGAATAGCTTTCTTTAGAAGAGCTAAATAACAAGGTTATGATACGGCATCAACCCCGACAAAAACCAGCAACAAAATACTTTAACTATGCTTACAGAGTAAAATAAGGTGTTGCGTAGTACGTTGTTTGTAAACCACCAAGGGCATCTGGTTAGTGTTACTAACCCTACTGTATGTGCCAATGTGCCAATGCCACTATGTGGCGATAAAAAATATATCGGATCAATATTCAAAAACAACACAAAGACTTCTTTTAACTGAAGTACCTCGTCATTTCTTTGAAGAGCCCTAGCCAGCTAAGATGCTCCACATTCTACGAAAACAACAGATTCATATCATAACGTGACATGTAATAATTTTACAATTCAATAAAATATATAATGTAATTTACATTGTAATAAAATTGAATAAAGAATAATTATATATATATATATATATATATATATATATATATATATATATAACATAACACAATTTCTGCCAGTATACTATATACGAGGACTGATCAGGGGACTTTCAAACAAGTTCCATAACTCCCAATACAACACTTGCAGTGATTATTCATGTTTGAACATGTTTGGTAGGGTTTATTGTAGAAGATCCCATTGTTGACATTGCGTAGCAGCAACCCGACGACGCAGTTCCACCGGATATGCAAATTTTAAAACTCAGTGGCGATTTCTGCTAGTGGTTTGAGTGAGAGAATTTGTTGAACACCGACGTGTGACGAAATTTCTTCAGAATATCGGCACTAAACACATAGAAATCTGTATACTCACCAGCTATTTCACGCAATGATCTCTATTTGTTTTTAACACTTAAATCCACCCTTAGGGGGCAACGGAATTCAGGATGATGGGTCGGTTCGAGAAAAAAGCACATTCTAAGAGTGGTCAGAAAAGATGACTCTAATCATTGCATGAAAAAAAAATGGCAAGAGTGCAGGCAACACTGTAATGACGGTTATGGCGAATTTGTTGAACGTGTCAGGCAATAATTGCTCAGTTAGTACTTTTAACATCATCAGTTTGAAAACAAAGTATGAAATCCATGAAAAAATCTGGGAACTTCCTGATCAGACTTTGTATCTCTGTGTATACCTATGTGTATAAATGAAAGAATGCATGCATGCATGCATTCTATGTAAGTATATATGAATATATGTATGTGTGTATGTATGTATGTATGTATGTATGTTTGTATGTATGTATGTATGTATGTATGTATGTATGAATGTTTGTATGTATCATTCTAATCAAACGGTTAATATGCAGCAATACAAAGAGGTCAAAACCACATTACAACAACAGCCAAGAAAAATGAAAAGACAGTGGTGGATGTACATGACAGAGCAGATCCAAAGGGCGTTTGATACGAAGAAATGGAAGGTATTCTATTGACTTCTGAGCTAAGTATAAGTTACTTCTTCTCTTCAATATCTCCCTTGATGTCGAAAGATGGTTTAACTGTCATTAAGGATCAAGAGAACATTTTGAAAAAAATTACTGATGTGTTCCACGGTCCTTCAGCTGTGTATGCTAATGTAATTCATAACCTTCCACAATGTGAAGTCAAACTCTGAATAAATCCTTTGCCTGGTATGGATGAGCTGCAGTGAGGAGCGGAAAAGCGGCTGGTTTAGATGATCTTCCAGTAGAACTACTTGAAATTGAAAGTGTGAATACTGGGGAAGCTATTTTTAGTTTTGTTAAAGAGATCTGGGCAGGTGCTTCTGTTGCGCAGGATTGGATCCATGGTGTCTTGGTGATCTTGTTTATAGGCAAGGGAGAGAAAAATATTTAAGGATTTTACTTGCGCGATTTCTGTTAAACACCCAATTGGAAGATGTTCCTTTTAATGATATTTTGGAGTCACAAAGTGGCTTCTGGTCTGGTGGAAGGTCTATGAGTATGCCTTTGTCAGTCTAGCAAATTCTGGAGAAATGCAATGAACAGCAGATGGCATGGCATCAAGAGTCTGTCGACCTCAACAAGGCTTTCCACTCCGTCAACAAGGATCCTCTGTGGTTGATCTTAGACAAATTTAGGTATCCTCAAACCTTTATTAGAATATTCAAGGTACAGGGTTATAAAAACTGATGAAATCCTAGTTGACAGTGGTGTCAAACAAGGTGATATTCCTGCATCCATTCTTTCATGTGTATTCTTTGCTGCTGCTCTAACTGCTCATGCATTTAAAGATTGTGTTAAACATATCATGTTTCAAAATTTCGAAGCACAGGTTGTGTTTCGATCTCAGACGGTTCAATGTCAAAACAAAGCTACATCGTGTCTTACTTACAGACCTGCAGTATGGAGAAGACGCTGTTTCCTTGTTACACACTGAAGCTGATATGCAGCATATAATGGATCGTTTTGCTGAATCCTACAGTGTCTTTAGCTTGAAGATCAGCTTGCCCAAACGGAGGTGATATTCACCCCTGCACCAAACCAGCCCATACCTAGTACTAAACATAATGGTCAATAGTGCTAGACCAGAAGTTATTGATTCATTTTTTACCTTGGTAGTGCTTTGTCATGGGACGGCTCTCTTGATACTGAAATTTTCAGACGAATTAAGATGGCTGCCGTAAAGTTTGGTAAGCTAGAGACGAGACTGGTCTGACCGTGGTATCACAAACATGACAACGATTTGCAATTACAAGACCTTCGTGCTAACCACACCCGTGTATTCATCGGAGACGTGGACGTTGCATCAAAAGCACAGAATATGGCCTGAACGATTTCACCAATAATGCTTAAGACATATCTCAAATATCAAGTGACAAACACAAGTATCCGACACTGACGTTCTTGTGCGAGGATGGTCCTCAAGTTTTTAAATATTGAGACTCTTGCATTCAGGACGTACATGCATTGGATGGGTCACGTGGTTTGAATGAATGATTGTAGGCTGCTGAAACAACGTTTTCACGCGTATCTGAAAAAACGGCCTGTACAATGAAGTATTTGAAAGACACGCAAATGAACATTGGCAATTGGGAAAGTCACACTGCTGAGGCTGGAGTGGCGAAAGCTGACCCACAGCAATCTGAAGCAAGAGCTTTGCAAAGATATGGGTAATGGCCTTGAACATGACACATTGAGGTGGAAATGCGACACTTGTGAACAAGTGTTCCTGTCGAAACTGGGTACGCCAACCACCTTCAGTCACATCAAAGTCGTGATCAGTTCAGCTTGGTACCTACCAGGCTCTGAGGTACCTCCATTGATCAACATGTACAGAAACGACTTCCGTGCCAAAATAAGCTGCACGTTTATATATACCGATTCCGTGTGCTTAGGAATTCAATCTGACAATGTAAAAGGAATGAACAAGACTAAACAGAGGCATGTAAAAGATATCGAAGTACTGTGAAAATGGTCATTACGTCCAAATACAGGCATAACAGTAGCAAGCATATTCTACTCACACAATCCCAAAAGCAAACAAGAACTTAGAAGATTCTTTAAACATTTGAGATCCTTGTACCGCGGACTCGACCAGCATCTCCATCTGTGGATTCATCACCTAAAAAGGTAAGGTCTGATAGACGACCAGAATCCAGTATATCTTATTCTTGTGTGACAACTAAAAAAGCTTTGCGGCAAAACTCAACACAAGAAATAACCTTACAGTCAAATTAGCTGCTACGACATAGGAAGAAAACACCAAAGTGTAAACTTTGGTGTTTTCAACAACAAAAGAACTTACACAATGCATTCTTTAACACCAGAGTACTGTGTTCCGCTGTGGAAAAGCTTTAGAAATTGTAAACGGACGGCCACAAAGTTAAATGCGACGACGTTCAATGCCTTTGGCACAACCAAAGCAACTAAATGGCCTCCAGTATTCTGAAATATCATTCCATACGTCGTCAAGACAACTTCATAACACCCAAGCAAAAACTAAACTGCCAATCAATCTGGGATTTAAAGCTCCACCAAGACCTCGTTTGTCTTCAAGAAATCCTGAGGAAGTTTCTCATGAACTGGAGTTGGCCACGACATCGTGGATGAGAAGAAAGTTGTGGATGTAAATAACAAAGAGCTCATGCACAACCCCACTGCTGCAGTACATGGTTCAAACCTTGCCAAGAAACATGAGGGCTCGTAAAGTAGATTCCGTTTTAAGAAAAGGCCGTTGCAAAGATGGGATGTAAAAGTGGGAAGTTGTGGGAAGTTCAGGAAATTGTGATTGTGGAGACTTCCAAACAATGGATATTTTATGACCAAGTGCCCACAAACAAAGAACAATAGTAGTCTTACACAACTATACAAGGCAGAGACAAAAGTTGCTAAATGGCTAACTAGTCATTAGCCATCTAGTCATTAGTCATCAGATCACAAAGGCAGACTGACTTAGCAACTTGCTTTTGTCTGTGATAAGAAAACACTAGAAAGGCTCGTATCTCATCGACTATGGTATGGTGTAATGTAGTATGACCAGTACGATTGCTTTAGCTTTTGTGCATGAACACCCTTAATTCGCACATCACATCACTTTACAAAATGTCAGCTACTTTTATCTTAGTTTACACTGTTTAATATGCACAAAATGTTTGTTTTACAAGCATCTTTCTGGAGATAATTTTGACAAGTCGAACAAAGAATCTCTTGGACAGAAAGACTAACAAATCAGGAAGTGTTGAAGAGAGCAGTAACAAAATGTTTTCTTCTAGGAACCACCCGTTAGTGTGATAGGCAAGATCAACGGAAAAGGAAGCAAAGGCAGACAAAGAATAACATACATAGCAAGCATAAGTGATGGTCGAACGTATGGGAGCGAGAACTGTTAACAATCACAAAGGACCAAAAGAGGTGGAAGTCGATAAACGTCAACAGGACACGGCACACCTGAGAGAGAGAGAGAGAGAGAGAGAGAGAGAGAGAGAGAGACAGACAGACACAGAGAGAGACAGAGAGACAGAGAAAGAGAGAGACAGAGAGACAGAGAAAGAGAGAGACAGAGAGACAGACAGACAGAGACACAGAGACAGACAGAGAGAGACAAAGAGACACAGAGAGGGACAGAGAAAGAGAGACAGATATATNAGAGAAAGAGAGAGACAGAGAGACAGACAGACAGAGACACAGAGACAGAGAGAGAGAGACAAAGAGACAGAGAGAGACACACAGAGGCACAGAGAGACAGAGAGAGGCAGGGACAGAGAGAGACAGAACCCGTTAAGAACATAGTCCCAGAGATTATTAAAGGTATTTACATTTATGGCCCCAATAGTTTCCTGCACCTCTTCCTTAGCCCTAATGTTTGTGTTTTACTCTATTTAAACTATTCCATAACACGTCGCACTTGTATATTCTCAGGTATAATATTAACAATAGAATTGTAATTTGATACATATCTCAGTGGTTGTACCTGTGTAAATAGGCACTCAATAAACAAATTCAATAAATAAATGCCTGATTACTGCAACAAAACATGTGAACAATCTTTAATAAATTCCTTTCTGGGTATAGTTGCTTCACGTAAGAGGCTAGCATACCTTGGTTCTTTAGAAGATCTACATTAACTACACAGTGTACGCTATTTCATATTACCATACTAATTTCGTAATAACGATTATTACAAAAAGATTACACACCTCTAGTTTTTCTTTAAAAATTTCAACTCTTTCTTTAATTTCCAGAAAATCACCCGGCATACTCCCATGGTCAACAAATACTTTCTTCTCTAGAAGCTGTAATCTGTCATAAAGAAAGAGACCAGTCTTCATATTTGTGACATGTTTTAGTTCATTTTGGTTCGTATGGGATAAAGGAAACGAGAAACAAAAAGACAAACAGAGGCCGCAATGTAGAACACTGAAACTACAAGACTATGGTCCGAACTAGCTCTAAGCAAACTGTTTTCATAGAATTTCTAAAATGTTTCTCGTAAATTGTCCAAGTTTCAGTTCTACACAGAAGAGTGGATATAATAACAGAACAGTGCGCAGCAAGCCGTGTGATATGGCCGAGGCCTCTGTAACTAATATCTCACCTCAGATTACCCATGATTAAACTCATGTCACAGTCAATATGAACAACTCTTACTGCCTTCTGCTGATTTTGAGTGTCTTGCCAGGATAAAAACGCAGTCTATAACCTTCAGCTTAGTATTAAGAATGCTTATGGTAGTCGTCAAACCCTGACACGTGAGATATGAAACATCGGTCTTCCGTACTTTTATTCCTTATCCAATGCACATTTACACTGCACTGAATACACCCAGCTTTTTGAAGACATTGTGTTGGTTAACTATTTACTTCATTGTTTATGGTATACTTTTAATTCGAATACAATATGATTTCCTTGTGATTTCCTTGTGTTCCAGGCTAGGTTGAAAACACCTCCACGCGATACTACATGTCTGTTCTCTGTTACTGTTTTCGCTTCCCACCAGTCTCAGTGGTGAACGCAGTCCATTGGCGCTTCCACTATAAAACAAATCCGTTCATGCCGTAATTGTGGTTTCTTGGGGAGGTTATGGATTTTGGATCTTTTGAAAATAGACAAATGCCTTTCTACAGTATATTCTCATTGGACATATAGTCTCATTGTATCAACAAAATTTATTAAGGAATCAAGATGTTGAGCACGATTCTAATTCGGCAACTGCCGTGCTGAGAATGTTATATCCATTTTTCTTCCAGCCGCTCAGAAGCCACATAGCGCTCTAATGGAATCATATAATTGTACTGAATCCCGGAAACACGAGATGTATGTAGCATCATGCTTCAATTCGTTAAATAAATATAAAAAGGGTAAATCTTGTTTAAAAAATTTAATTTCTAGTACGCTCTATTTGGCTATTTCCAACAATCACCGTCATCTAGGGCACTCTTGTTGGGCATACGAAATTAAGCATTGCAACAGCCTTCTATCTAAAGAACTCTTCCAGCTTTCTTTACTGTCTCAAAAGTTTACTTTATTTTCAGTTTCGTCAGGAAATAAGCTTTCTTCTTCCCCTTTTTTCCACTAAAAACCTGTCTATTACCATACTCTGCAACATATCATGACGCTTTATCTCTCGAAAGTAAGCAAGGTTTTGATCTGTATGCACCCCAGCAGCCAATCAGCTTGTACCGATAGTTCTTTCTGTATGTTGTCATTTGTTCTATTAATACTCAAATGCTTCTTCTCGTCAGCCTTACGCAGTTGTCATGTTTGACATGAGCAACGACACAATGCATACCGTCACCAGTCGCTGTTGACACATAACATAACAACAACTAAATAAGAATTAAATATAGTCTTATTTTATTATCGTCTGTCCAGTCAAATAAAAATATTGTCATACTTGCCTTTGGAAAAAGACTCGTGTTAGAAACAGGTTTTCTACAGCTTCATACTGAAACCTGCCCAAGTAAATTTTTTGAAAATCATCCCGGGCAATGGCATGATAGAGTGAATAGATGTTACTAAGCTGGGTTTTTGAAGGACGGGGGGGGGGGGGTGAGAAAAGGATGGACAGAGGATGAGACAGGTAGAGGAAAAGAGAGTGAGAAGAGATAGCAGGTGTAAGGGCGAGCAAGGGTGAGTGAGAAGAGGAAGGAAGTGGTAGAGGATGAGGCAGGGAGAGGAAGAGGAAGGGAGAAGAAGTGGAAGGGAAAGTGAGAGAAGGGAGAGTGAGGGAGAGGAAAAGGGAGGGGGAGAAAGCGGGGGGGGGGGGGGA
>RDPX01000065.1:1331024-1350563 GCA_003991215.1 Morbakka virulenta
GTTGCTAAGCTGGGTTTTTGAAGGACGGGGGGGGGGGGTGAGAAAAGGATGGACAGAGGATGAGACAGGTAGAGGAAAAGAGAGTGAGAAGAGATAGCAGGTGTAAGGGCGAGCAAGGGTGAGTGAGAAGAGGAAGGAAGTGGTAGAGGATGAGGCAGGGAGAGGAAGAGGAAGGGAGAAGAAGTGGAAGGGAAAGTGAGAAGAAGGGAGAGTGAGGGAGAGGAAAAGGGAGGGGGAGAAAGCGGGGGGGGGGAGGGAAAGAAATTTGACTGAATTTTAATAACTGACTCAAGTTCAGTTGTCATAATTAAACATTTTACTTTGAAAACCTGTTTTGCATGTTTTATGCAATACCAAGTACCATTCACTATTCAGTTGAATTTCTAGTTCATCACCAACAACAGACTTAACCACTCATAATTAAGATATTATGTACATTGCCATACCCCAAGGGTTTTGATCTTCCATAACAACATTATATCCAACAACACTGAAAATTTCTATACAAAAAACTGAGGTGTCTGCTTTAGGTAAGCTCTGAAAACTGAAATGTGAGCCAATTCTAAATATTTCTCAGCATACCTTGATTCAATATCTTCAATATCTACACCATGAAGGTCTTTTCCTAAAAAGAGGAAAAATCAAAATCAGAAAAGTAATATAAAGAAAACGGTGAAAGAGAGTAAACTGTGCTGTTTACAAAGAAAACTCACCATTTCCTAAAAAAAAAAAGCGTTACTCAAATAATCATTTCGTAAAAAGTGTTTTTCAAATGGTTTGGTTCACAAGTGGGAAAAAAGCTAATAGAATCGCTATTCAAAAAGCTATAATTCAATCATTTTCCCTAAAACAAGACAAAACTTCTACAGTTTGACACTGTAGAAGTTTTGTGTTAAGTATTTGCAAGTTGAGTCCAAACTGATTTTTGGACAGGATAATGGAGCTATGAATGGCACTTATAGGCTGGTCAAGCCATTGGCGTGTGTATTTAGAGACCAGGTCGTCGAGATTTTCTGTCACTAAAGTCTTTGAAATATTTGAAACAGTGAGATGCTAGAAAAACTTTGAGAATGTAAATTCATTATAGAGACGGAGTTAATGTCAGGGTGAATAGGTAAAGAATCGATTTGTTTAAGAGGATCCTGTAAAACAGATAGAAGCTTTTAGGTAGCGTTTACGAAGTTCGTATAAAACATATAGGGGCTTGCATTTGTGAGCTTAATTGCTCATTTCAAAGTCATAGTAACGTCCGAGATACATAAAGGCATCTTCCATGGCTGCAGAAGGTACAGTTTCATTAATAACAAAACGTTTAGGTTGAAATTGAAGAGATCTTGTTGTAAATTTCTTGATAGCAAATGTGGCACATTTATCAACCCTTATGATCATGTTGGCCCATTGACACCATCGAGAAAAACAGTTTAAAAGAAGTTGGTTCTCTCTTTCTCCACTAGTAATGACCGCAGCATCATGTGGGAACTGAAACAAGTGCACAGGATTAAACATGCGGTCGTTCTTATCGTGAGGTGAAAAGCCAAGTTGGTTGTATTTTTCTGCCTTTATATATTAAATGGATGTGTTAAAACACAAAGTAAAAGGTGGTGAACTAAGGCGATCACTTTGCAGAAACTTACGACGAACTATTATGACTTCAGTTGTGAAATGGTCAGTGACAAATGTTGTTGTAAAACCCGGAACCTCTTGGTTACTGCGCAACTGCACTAACCATTAAACCACGGCTTCTAAAAAGACACTATCCGTTACATGATGATGTTTCGATTTTTCTTCTTCACATCTGAAGATGAAAAAATCGAAACGAAATAAATCTAAAAAATTAAGTATGAAAGCAAATAAAAGCCATGACAAGATTGATGCTTTCTGAAACTGAGCCGTTCTTCTCAAAGAGAACATCACCTTAAAACTCATTGACATGCATAAATTGTGTAATGACGATAAGTTACGTCTAAATTAGCTCATCACTTTACACTTTACCAAAAAAAAAACAACCCTCGAGTAAAACGCTTATATTACACTCAGTAGTTGGTGGAAACTTGTATTACGCCTCTGCTTCTCTGGTTGGCTAATTAAAGCGAATAACAATGGAAAGTTTGGCCATGACAATTCTTCTGTTGTTTTCCTCGTTAAGCATAAGTTAAGGTGATCAAATAAACTTGTCCTCTTCTTCATAACGAGTTTGGGGAAGCAGGTTAATACTGTCTCTGGTTTTTATGGGTTCTTTTGCTTTAATAATTAAGAAACAAAGAAGGCATAATGCCACTAGGTGTGTGGAACTGTGAAGATATGATAGAAAAACAAACAAAAAAACAAAAAAAACAAGGTTCAGCAAAGAGATAAGATATAGATAGATAGATAGATAGATAGATAGATAGATAGATAGATAGATAGATAGATAGATAGATAGATAGATAGATAGATAGATAGATAGATAGATAGATAGATAGATCCGTCCNAAACAAAAAAACAAAAAAAACAAGGTTCAGCAAAGAGATAAGATATAGATAGATAGATAGATAGATAGATAGATAGATAGATAGATAGATAGATAGATAGATAGATAGATAGATAGATAGATAGATAGATAGATAGATAGATAGATAGATAGATCCGTCCATCCATCCATCCATCCATCCATCCATCCAGCCTTGGACTTAAAAGTATTGAAATCATTTGATAGAGGGAAGCACTCGGATGTCAAGGAGTTCCATGATCTTGCAGTCAGAGAGAAAAAACTATCATAGAAAATTTTATTACGACGAGGGACAACTACTGCATGAAGATGAAAACATTGAAAGAAACGAGTCACAAAAGATGAAACAAACAGAGATGGTACCAACAAGGAAAGATCATTAGAACACCCCTCCCATGATAATACCTACAGAAAAGAGTAAGATAAGCCAAATGCCGTCACCCAAAGATTAAAGAGTAACAACAAGATTTGGAGCAATCAAGTTACAAAAACATCTTTGAACTTGAGTAAGAACATCAAGATGAGATGATGGAGCACCTATCCAGATATGGCAATAGTGCTACATGCAAGGGCGGATGGTAGATTTGTAGAGATACAAGATGCCCTTAGATATAAGGTAATTTCTAGCCCGATACAAAGAACCAACCATTTTAAAAGCAGACTTTCCTATTGACTGAATATAAGACCCCCAAGAAAATTCTGGAGGAAATGATAAACTAAGCGTTCTCGTTGATAAACATTTAATTAAAAGAAATTATTAATTAACATTAATTCATATAATATTACCTAAGTTTCTGTCCAGGTGCAGACAGGTGGGTGTGACTGGGCAGCAGCTCTCAATGTAATATTCATGAAAATTCGACGTTAAAAAATTTTTTTTAAATATCTTTACTTACTTCTTTGATAAAAACAGACTCAATAAATTATGATACAACGCAAGTATTAAGAAAACTACAGAACCTTTTGTGCAGCTGTGATCGAGTGATTAAAGCAAGACAACATAATGCACGGGGGAAAAGCAAAATGAAAGCCCTTTTCCGTAGTACTATCCAACGCTTTGTCGCTAAAACCCCGGCCAAGAGAGAAAGATTTCAAAAATTAAAGTTTACGAGGCATCATAAAATTGACAATCAGTAATTGGATATTACTCCTGTAATTCTCGTCCCTTGGGAGGCTGCTTCTCATCCAATATTCTTTCTCTGCTACATCATGTTGGATCGTTTCCATTTTCCCTAACATATATGTTTATAAATAATCGGTCCATTGTTGATAAAGGAAACCATATGATGGGTTTCTTAAAAATTCTAGCCAGTTTACCACACTGGTCTTCAAAATGGTCTCTTCTTACAAAGCACCAGTGCAAGATAGCAAGGGGGAAAGGTACGGCAACAAATATTTAGTGTATTAGTGGTCCAGTGGTTACATTAAAGAAATACCATCCAGTTTCGCGGTTCGAAGCCCGACCTCCATATCATTATTACATGGTGTTGTTCGTGTTTTCCAATAATTTGAAGGGGGTGCCAGTGAACAATTTCAGTCTCCCTAAGTGTCCACCACTGTTTCTGTGTTTCTTTTCAGTTAAGTAAGTTTTAACATCTCGCGCCGCTTCTCAAACCAAATATGGTGGGGCCTTTGCAGTAATGCTTGATGGTTTCTCAAGGCACGCGAGGGTTCGTGTTCCACGTCACCAGACATTGATGTTGTTTTCACTGTAAAATATTGATTCAACCAACCAGATTATGAAATATACGTCAACATCGGATTGAACACAATGAAAGGCTACAGGAAGATTATGGGCAATGATTATGATTTCAAATTGTTGAAAACGCAGCGTTCTTCCCTCTTTACATGCTTAAAATGAACTGTTAAAGGGAATAACCAATTTCAGTTTCGGAGATCACATACGCCATCTCCAAAATATGAGTCACGGTTGGGGTTTGTTGCTTGACTGAGTTCAACAAAGTCAAATTTAGTCATACCAGCATCTAAAGCAGTGAGCGTAAGATCTTCTAGTACATTAAGACGCAAATAAACATAGCTTACGTGTCCCAATTAAAATGATGTTCATTTTGGTCATTAAGACGCAAATAAACATAGCTTACGTGTCCCAATTAAAATGATGTTCATTTTGGTCAATAGCTATTTCGCTGGTACTCGACAGGACCACAACACCTGAATAAGAAAAGTAAAGTCAGGTTGGGTTTGTAATTAATGCTGGAAAAAAGAGAGGACAGGCGAAGCCCACCACTACCTTTTGCTTGGCTTCAAAAAAAAAGATTGCTGAAAACCACGACTGGCTGTGTAAAACAATTGATAAATATAACACAAATTCTTTTTGCCTGCAAAGAGAAGGTGCTGAAAGTTAAATGTGCATTGCCTTTAATGTTCTTAAATGGAAGTCATACCTAGTCATACCTAGCCCTGCCAAATACTTCGAATGCAATTGAAATAGATATCGACCAAAATAAACGTGATTTTCATGGCGACATATTTAAAAAAACAAAGACTAAAAAAATGACCCAAAACACCTAGCTATTATATTACAACTAACTATTAATAACAACTAACTATATCTATTAATTATTCCATTTGCTGGGACATTCTTTCGCCAAGATTTGACACAGTTGGACTTAATGTTGTAAACAAATCTATTTACTCTTCGGAAAAGAGAAAACTAATATTTACATGTAACAAAACAAAAAATAGAAGTTTTGTTTTATTTATTCATACTGCTTTTGTAATTCTCTCATCAATCAATTTTTATTCCCTTGAGTTGTGCATAGTTATTTGCTATACAAACGCTTCTTTCGATTTTACTGCAGAAATCGTTTTTGAACCATGAGATTTCCCCGTAGTTCTTTTCTCAAATAATTCTGCAAGTTTAAGAGAACTTTAGCATTCATAAGTAGATACCGCAGAGGGGTGCTAGGATCCCAAAGGCAAGCGTTTATAGTTTCTCAAGAAACTTAGCATTCTACACTTTAAATTTTTAAGGACTCTCCATTCACTCCATCTTTAACTAAAAACTACGGCTCTGACTCCTGTGTGGATTGCTGTGCCACCACAATGCAGAAAAGACGATGATGAAAAGTAAAAGGTGAAGAAGAAGAAGAAGCTGATGAAGAAGAAGAAAAAAAGAAAAAATGAAGAAGAACAAGAACAAGAAGAAGCAAAGTAAAAATAAGTGGGATCTGAATAAGTATGTCTGCAATACAACTAAAATGTCATATCCGTGAGAGACGATTAATTTCAAATAACTGCCGAACTTAATTCTATAAGCTTCTCGAAAATATCTCATGAAATGACAAAGGAATATTGCAAAACAAAGGTTTAGTTTTCCATTTCTATCATTCTTAACCCATGCTGGGATATCTTTAATTGTCAATGTCAAAGCTTGATTCTAAACATCGCTGTTATGTACTTCACTGAATTATTCAATACGGCTTTCGAATAGCTTCTGAAAAAACACCTTTACTCCAGTCTCCTACTACTTGATGTCATTAGTAATGCATTCCTTCGTTTAAACGACGGTCTTTTAAAACAGCAGTATTGATTTGTAAGTTTTAATGCTAAGATTATTTTTTACAATATGTTGGCTTATGCCAAAGCGCATTTAACACAATGGGTTCAGATGGGATCCAGAAAGTATCCCTTTACAATAAATCCTAAGAAACTGCTTGACCTATCAACAACGGCCTGATTCCCCCAAAATAAACTATAATGGCTGAATGATGCATCACAGCGTGAACACTGATTAGTTTCCCTTCCTAATTAATATCATTATATGCTTAACCTAATATAATCTCTAAGCGGGTTCCCGAGCAAGGCGTATGAGGCGCTCTTTCCTATGAGGCAGCCAACCCCTAGACCCTAAAATCTGCTTGATATCTGGCGGGGTTGTCTGTCTCGTGTGAAGGAAGATCTCTTTAACCTTGGTTACCAACCCTCTTACGGATGGCATCTCGATAAAAATATGGGTAGTAGGGTCACCTCATCACTTGTCCTCTTTTATGAGGGCAGTGTGTCGCAGAAAGTATCTGTTGTCACTTTGTTTAATACCAACCCCATTATCACAGAGCTCAGTTTCCCAGCTTAAATATGATCTGGTGATTTTCATTTTATGACAGTCCTAATCAAACGAATGGGTCTCATTACCCGGCAGACCTTCAATGGTAAATGGGTGCGATGAACCTCCGGACCCAATACTAATTCCTCAACCAAGAATAAACTTGAGACGGTAGTACTATCTCTACTCAGACCCGAAAATTCTGCTATCTTCATAAATGCACCGTCATTAGCTTTCAGTAATGTCAGGTCTTCGGTTCAATTTTTCTGTTGTTAAAGCTTACCTGCATTTCAATTTTCCTCATATTCTCACTTTGTACGCCACGGCTCAATGATAGTGTTAATATCAGGGAGATTTATGTTAACGGCTATTTTAAGTTGTTTCGTATTCAATCTACAACTCATCTTCATGATCTTCCAGCCTTTGCTCGACAGGATCTTCCAGATGTTAGAGAACAAGAATATGAATCAAAGATAATCCTTTAAATTCTCTTTCCTTCATACCACTTCGTACCAATTTTTCTTTTACCGGTCTCCCATTTTTTGTTTCTTGCTCAGTTATTGATACAGTATCAGACTCCATTGACAAGGCTCTGAACGCGACTTTACAGTGCTAAAATCTTTGTCTTTGGTGAGTTTTATTTTCATCACTTGACCTAGTTGACTCCTTATAATAACACGACCTGACTTAAAACATTCCTTACAACTTTGATCATAATTTTGTAAAGCATGTTGACTTCCCCACAAGAGTTTCTGTTTCCGATCCAAGATATCATTGTATTTTTTATTTCTTCTTGATTTCTGTTTCTGATTGTACATTGTACATTTTCATCTTCACCTCCTTTTGGATCTTCTCATCATGTTGTTGTCACTGTTGAGGTTAAGGTAACTGTTTTAATTCAAGTAGACAGGGAACATCATCGTAAAGTCCTTTAAATCTAGTCAGGCTGTCCGGGATGGATTTCGTCACCTTCTTGGTGGTATTCCAAGGGATTTAGTTCTTAGCAAATCAGCTTCTGATGCTGCAACTGAATTCACGTAATTAGTTCAGGTTCGAATTTGAAATAATTCTGTACATAACCACAGTTTCAAACTCAAACCTCGACTAGAGAGAAAGAAGCATATGTTAGTATGAGAAATATAAGTGTATTTGTGCAACATCCCCTTGTCATTTAATTTGTCGTAGTAAATCTTGACATGCGTTTGTTCGGATTCTCGTTTATTCTTTTGTTAGTGGTTCTAAGCTTTGTATGATTCTTCATCATAAAAAAACATTACAGCACATTCCCGTCTGTCTCGCCTTCCTATATGTCTTCCGGCTTCTCTCTTTTAGGGTGCGCATTTCATACTCCAATCCCTTGTCATGTTTTGCTATTTCAAAAATCCTTCAGGAGGTAAAATAGTCTCTTTTTATTAAGGAGAGCACGTCTGTATGTTTTGAAAAAAAAGTGAGACGACAAAACCTTACAATTTATAAGGGAAAACTAATTACTATCCAGTTTTCATTTTCATAAAAAACTTTTCCAAAAAGCAACATACATCTCAAAAAAGAGTTTCATTTGATAAAGATGGATTTCTTTTTTCAATTTAAACAAAGTTCAAAACTAATTTTCTGCTAAAAGGGGTGACAAAATAATTCCAAATAGCACGAATTAACGGGCGATATATTGATATATTGATCAGCAAATTGTAAAGAGTATTCAAGAACGCTAAAAATCACAATGGATCTGTTTAAATTGCTAAAGTTTGAATTAACCGGTTTTAGAAGTAAGTATTACCGGCAAATGAAACAAGCTCAAAATAACTCGGTAAAAAAAAGAAATCGTGTGAAACAGTATGCCAACAGAAAAATAATACTAAAGAGAAAAAGGAAAACTATAAATGCAACAAAAATAATTACTTCTCATATTTCAGTTAAAAAAACAAGAGATAATTTGCTATTAAATCTTTAAGAAAATAACAGATTAAAGGTTTCTTTATCACATGACACTTTCAGAAATTTTTTAATGTTTCCATTTACAATAAATTTCACTAGTAAATGGAAACATTTACAAGAAATTTCATTTGTAAATGTTTCCATTTACAGGAAATTTCACTTGTAAATGTCTCCATTTACAAGAAATTTCACTTGTAAATGTTTCAATTTACAAGAAATTTCACTTGTAAATGTTTCCATTTACAAGACATTTCATTTGTAAATGTTTCCATTTACATTTGTAAATGAGAAACAATTTCGAATGACAGCAAAGAACTGTTATTTATCTGATTTATTTGAAAAGAATACGAGGATATTTCTGAATAAGTTGAAACGTTATAAGATTTTGTGACTAAAATAAATAAATACAAAGTACTCCTGGTATTTTGCACACTCGAGCAACGCTTCATTACAACTCAGAAATCCTCTGAAAAATACCATGGCAAAATGTTGCAATGTGCCTGTCAGTGAACTCATCGTTGTTTTCAAACCATCCCCATCATTGAAAGTTCCTTTGGATTTAAGAATTACCCATCAGGAACATAAAGTTCAGTGGTCGTATACTCCTTAGCTCATGTAGACTGTTATTTCTCATACATCGGCCATACCGTACGTCATCTGAAGAAAAGAAACTCCGAGAAATTGGAATTTATTGACCTTACGGGAAAGTTGTACGCCAAATACATGACACGGCAATTGGTGACTACCTTCTTTATGTCCCTAAAAGCTTTGTCAAAATGCAATAACTCTTAAGACAGAACTGATCAGTTAAACTATGATCAGTGAGAGTTAATTAAGCTGTCAAGAAAAGCCTTTATTAAACAAAAGTTTGCCATCGATATCATTATGTTTATATAGTTAATGATTCACAAATTTTTGCAGCATATCATTATTTAATTTACAGATTCTCTTGTATAGTAATGCTACGTAAAGTGTAACACAGTTATAACAAGAAGATAGAATTAGACTGATTTCATAAGAGCCGATAAAAACAGGAGACTGATGCTAGGCACCCCCTCCACCATCATCAAACTACTCGAAAAAGAATATCTTCTAGGAGCAGCTTCATGGACTGCACTCAGCCACTCACAACAACTGTGTCTGCAGCCGTGCATGAGGAGTAGAGGCATAGATGGAATGAAAACATGTCCATGACCTGAAGTAGCCGAGGCATTATTCCATCACAAGAACTTGCCACCGGAAACTACCCAAACTGGCCAGTATGGAAAACTCTCAACTGACTGTGAGTCCAGCAAGGAAGATGCAAAGTATCTCTTAAATGCCGGGAGTTCAGTTCTACCGATCTGTGTGAATGCGGAAACCTGCAGACGATGAAGCACCTTCTCTCCTGCAGTAAAGCTCCAAACTGAAGCTTTGACGACTTTGGTGAACCAAGGAAAACCGCTCTTGAATGTGCCACCTACTGGAGCTCCCAAATCTGATATCTGATGAAGGTCGTGAGACTAAAAGAAGAAGAACAACTTACCAAAAAAGAGAGACCGGAGTACAGAGGACGCTTGTCTCTCCAATAAGCCTTGTTATTGTTATCAGCTGGTAATAGAAATATAACTTTGGAGAAATCTCCGATGCCAAGAAGAATGAAGAGCTACAGAAAGAGAAAGGGTACACTGATGATCTATGGCTAATGGTATCAACAGCTGTACAATAGTGCAAGAATATAGGGCCTTAATCTTAACGTGTTGAAGAAGAAAATAAGAACCCGTGATGACCTGAAACGGCTAGAAAATATGCCATTGCCTTCTGTCATACTCTATGCTACACCATACCATATATTCTACATATTATAACAATATATTTGACAAATATAAATGAAAAAAAAGGAAACTGGTTTGCTTGCCTACCACAATGTCCACAATGTGCTGCCACTACTTCAAGCTTATACCTCTGATTAGTAGTATTCTCCTCTAATTTTGTTGATATATTAACTAAATTTCCTTTGCTGTTATAGAGCTTCAGAATGTCATAAGGACCGGCCTCTGCAGCGCTTCTGAAGCATTCTGTCAAAAGAAAATGGAAGAAAACAAACAGTTTAAAAATTAAACTTCGGTCAGAAATTTAAATCATCAGGCAGTAATATCTTAATACACTTAAAACTTAAAACATATCTCGGGTACATAGAGTTCACAAAGAAAACTTAATAGGATATGTTTAACTTTCTATACTAATATTCAGTATATCATATAGTACGGTAGTATAGTATAAAGTTAAGACCAATTGGGGAAAGCTGTGGGTGAAAGGTCTGGCATATCTTCACTTTTTTTAATGTGGAATACATTCAACAAACATGTGGAGACAAACCCCTCGTGGAATTAAAAAGCAACGAAACATAGGTAATATTGATATAAGAATAGCATAATTTTTGCTGAGCCCCAATATTCTTTAAAAATTTTTAATTTAATTTTTAATGCACTCTTAAATTAGTAACATAAAAAGACAATAAATAACAAAAAACTATATCGAATGCATCCACAATATAAAGAAATCTTAATATCATCCATAAACTAACAAATACAAAACAATGCAATACAATAAGGAGGTTTATATATCTAATTTACTATCATTGTTACATCGATATAGTCTCCAGAGCCATCAGTATATAAAAATTGATATATATATATATATACAAAAGATTTCTTGTAATATTCAATTTTTCCTACAAGTCAACTATTCTCATTGTGGCCCTTAACTTCTACTCAGATAGATGTTTATGACCTAACGAAAAACTTGCACTTTCACACTCTAAAACATTTTCATCATGGAATCAGAATCAATATTTTCTTTGTTGTTTTTGTAATGGTCAGGATCCGTGTCACAAGTGGTTCAACACATTTTCAATCTAACCAAAAGACATTACATTTGCTGGTAAAATTCAAAAGTGCTCAGTAGACCCAGCAACAATGTTCCTCTGATATAAAAAGTCTATTTACTATTGTGCCTTTGGATGAGATCATTAAAATTTGTCCTAAGACACTGTACCATAAAAAAATGTCACAACCTATTCCAGAAGATCTTTTGTTAAGCTCATGAACTTAGCGGCTAAATCAGTTGACGTGAGTTTCGAAAATATTGTGTTCCAGCAAACCGACTGTTAGCCATGGGCTCGCCACTGAGTCCGGCTTTGCCGAATATTTTGTAGAATATTACAAAAAACCCCAATTTTTTGAGTTTACAAATGTAGATGTCCTCATGTATTATAGATTCGCTGATGACATGTTTACCTAAACAACTTTCACCCATCCTTGGTATTTACCGCTAAAAAAGAACAGGGTGGTTGTAAGAGCTTGACATGATAAAGATTAACAGGATGGTTGTTTACATATACTCAATCTGCAGACAGTACCGTTTCGCCCTTTATGGGCTCATCAGTGCAGCACAGAGCTACAGAGACACCACTCTGTGGCTCTGTGCTGCACTGATGAGCCCACAAAGGGCGAAACGGTACTGTCTGCAGATTGAGTATATGTATATGAATAATGTAGATGATAATGTGTAATGGTTGTTTTCCATTTCTATGTGTTTTAGTAGAAAAACCTACCATTTCTTTTAAAACCAGTGTGTTTCGAAAACCAATCCTCACTTGACAGTATGTACAGTGGGACTCTTTCAGTTCCACACAGTTGGTCTAATAAAAACTCTAGTCCATCGTGTGGTCGTCAATTGCTCTCCTGATAAATTGTCAGGAGAAATAGATCAAATTAAACAAATTTTGTTGGGTAATGATTATCCTGACAATGGTTTAGAAAAAATAATTCGGTACAAATGATCTACTTTGGAAAACCCTATTGAACAGGGTCCCCCAAAAGGCACGATATACCTCAAACTACCCTGGATAGGTTTGTTTTCTAATAAATTTGAAAATCAAAATACCAGGGCAGTTTCTGAGTAGTAGCAGTAGTAGTAGTAGTAGTAGTAGTAGCAGTAGTAGTAGTAGTAGTAGTAGTAGTAGTAGTAGTAGTAGTAGTAGTAGTAGTAGTAGTAGTAGTAGCAGTAGTAGTAGTAGTGTCGTGGTTTACCCCAAGACACTGACCACCCTGTACTGTATTGCCCAGAGACAAAGCTGGAAGGAGGATATGATACCATCAACAAATGTGATGAAGCCTTCCAGACCTGGATTGACATAATAAACTTGGAAGTGTAGCCAAACGATACTACTACTAGTTTCTGAGTGTTAACGTGCTACACCTGAAGTTATTTTTACCTAGCGGAAAATTCTTCCTTCGTCTCCAAAAGACGTCTTGCCTGCAAAAAATGTAAGTATGCTTATGTATGAATTTAAGTGGCAGTGAAATGCAAGATTAGTAGAGTTGAAAATCACAATGAAAAGGTACAGGCAAAAGTGTGAATTTTGGTTCTGCTATAACACAGCATTTGCTGCTAAACCGTAAATGCAGTAAAAAGTTTGAGACAAATCAGTTTAAAATAATTGACCATGGAAGAAAATTACTAAAACTAGGTCTGCTTTCCATTTAGGACCACCAATGGTGGTAGTTCATACTCAACTTTTATCACCTCCTCTTTGCAAACAAAAAGAATTTGTGTATAGTCTTTAACAGTTTCAGACAGCCAGTCACAAAAAGTGTCGGGCTTTCAACAATCCTTTTTTTTGAAATTCTGAAATTTCATTTTAGTAGCCTGAAGATGGGTGAAGTATCTCTCGAAACGTAGCTCAGAAAATGACTACAACTGAAGACAGATCAAGCTCTTAGATGTAATCCGGTTTTTGTTTTGTTTTTGTTTTGTTTTTCTTTGGCAAAGCACGAAAAGTGGCGGGCTTTCTTTACTTTTTCTTTGTTTCACAGAAAAAAACAAGTGACTTTAGTTTTCCTATTCTGGCGTCATGGTCCAGATAAGTGCCAGCGAAATAGCTATCGATTAAAATGAACGTAATTTTAATTGCGAAATTTAAGAGTTTGGGGGATGTTTGGTGAATTTCCGTGGAGGCATCAGTCCACTTTCTCAAAGACCCCTTTATTATATAGAGATAACACATATGTTTATATATATATATATATATATATATATATATATATAATATAATATGAGTATAACGCTCCCTTACGAAAGTTCGGTTGAGCACTCTATCTGAGATGGGAACCTGTTGTTAGCGTAATGAAATGCTCAATGCGCATGCGTGATTTGAGCACTCTGGCAGGATCCCACAAAGGGCGAAACAGTACTGTCTGCAGATTGAGTATATATATATTATATATATGTACATAGTATTAGAGTGTAACACTCAGAGCCAAAGATGGTATTGCCTAAAAAAATAACCATGAGGAATTGACACATCCATGCAGTAGGACAATACGAAAGACAACATAATGAGCAAGACAAACATAAAAAGAAGGGAAAAAATTGAAAAAAAACATTGCAGATAAATGACCAAAAAAAGTAAGAATGCTTGTTATGGAAAGTTATATATGGCAAGAAGAATGACAAAGAAGAGTGAATGTGAGATAGATTAAAATAAAAGAATGACTAATAGTCTGGTGGTAAATACAGAAATCATGGATCATCAGTCGATGACCATGTCAACCATTTCTGGTATTTAAAACCAAAATGATTAACGCGACATGGTTGCCCAGCAGCACCGATCAGATGCCACCTTTAACATGACTGCGGCGAACAAGAAATGAAATATGATAGGGACATAAGCGAAGATAACAGCAATAGCGTGAAAAGCGAGAAAGATGGAGGGGAGAGAGATGAATATAAAAAATATGAAAAAGAGAAGAAACTTAAGAACATAGAGAGGTATTATAAATGTTTTGTTTATACATTCTCAATATATATATATATATATATATCTTGATATTAAGTAAGTAAGTACGTATAAATAAGTAAAGTATATATATATATATATAAATAAATAAGTATAAATAAGTAAGTATAAATTGTTTAATACAATAGGCAATAAAAGGCCTGGGTACTAGTTGTTTACAACTTAACCCAAAATGGATAATATTACTACCCTCTTAAACTGTCAGACATGTTGTACTTAGGAGATAATCTGGTATTTAAATATGAAAAAAAATTGGAATTTTTTAATTTTGTGGTTAGGTGCTTAAATGCCAATGGTATTCAAAACACGCGTGGGAAAGTTATAAATCCGAATGTATTAGCGCTAAAGCTGCTTTCCTACTGATGAAAATTTTTATCTTTGTACGTCTGCGGTGACTGAATAAAAAAATTGCCTGAATGAAGAAAAGAAAATACAAGTAATAAAGCCATGATAATTTATCCGAAAGCCAATAATTCACATTCGACTAAAACCTATTAAGGTCACAGCAAACCAAGAATTGGGATCAAGAATTTAAGAGTCTGCCAGGCCTTCAAAATGTGGGTAGTCCGTACAGGCCTTTGGTAAAATCATGCCAGGCCCACAACGCACCTTATGGAAGATGTTATGCAAAGAACAAGAGGAACAAGTTCACCTAAATACGCTAAACCCTTAGTATATATCTATTACAACTCTTGTAGAGGACGACCCAAGGTATCTTGAATAAGTAACTGTAGACAGAAGCGGTGACTTAAAAGTCGCTAGCTTACTCCGGGCTAGCTTAGAAAATCGGTTTAACACATTGCACATTGCAAATCACAAGGCTGCAACAACCCAAAGATAGCAGTAAAATTTCATCCGTGGTCGAATCTTAGATCTATCAATATATAACACAACATCTGCTGTCAAAATCTCCATACAACGCAAATATGATTCAAATTTTCAACATTCTCTACACTGTAAAAAAATCAACATTGGACTACTTCTTAAGAAAACAAAAATATAAAAACATACCATGGAATTTTCCAAGCACTGCATATTTATCTTTTGACACTTTTAAACGACACTTCCACTTGGCACCGCAAGCTTGGCAACCCTCCCCCCCCCCACCACCACCCACAACAATTTATACTTTCTAAACTGAGAAGGAACTTTGTATCAAATAAAACTCTTAAACTGCATAAAAATAATTTCTTCTTCTTCCCTTTCTTGTTTATGTCCATTTCTCTTGTATTTGTATTTTTCCTATCTGTTTTGTTGTTGTTGAAGAAAACATGTATTGATTTCTACAGCTGTTTGAATTTCTCATCTAATTATGACGCAATTCAATTTAACCAGTGCTCTTTTAACTATATGTATTGCTAAATATCAATTAAAAAGGGTGGAGTCAGGTGACATATATAATTACGTACAACTTAACATAATGTGTTTTAATTTTTTTTGCCTTCGTTTCAATCAACTTTGTTATTTCATTGACGTCAAAAAAATTCTTTGAAACAGATTTAGAACTTATGCAAAGGAATATCGCAACTTATGGCATCATAAATGTGTTAATTGCGCATGCTCATAAACGAAACAAAAGCCGGAGTTATTAAACGTAAACTCAAAATGCCTGTGTAAGTCACAGTTTATTCCGAAATATAATCGAAGTTGAAATCTTAGAGCACGGTTCTGAAGTTCCGCCGGGTTTCATTTCTCTCGCCCTCTACAGTTTTTTTTTTCATTATCCAGTCAATCACTTGGTGGAAGAGGAATCCTGAATGCAGGAGGCCTGTTTCACTCCACTCATTACTGAGAACCAATCTATTGTTTTGTTTTCATCGATGACTGAACACTGGAACTCCAACTGGTCCTTGACCATCTGGATCAGCTTCGTAAGGATGCCATATCAACGCATGATGATCCAAAGACTGTTTCTATTAACGTAATCAAATGCCTTCTCACAGTAGACAGAGTGAGTATAAAGAGTAGCATTCGATTAGTTGAGAGAATATTTGTCATCGTGAATATCTGTTTGACGGTTCCTCTACCAATCCTATAGCCGGCGTTGTCTTTCCTGAGTAATGAATTCACTTTTGATTGCATTATGTTAAACGGGATCCTGCTGAACACCGTGTTAGCCAGAGTTACTCAACTCAACGGCAGTTTCCAGTCCTCAAGATTACCTGTTTTACGAATTTTGAAGATGCTCCCTTTTGTCCACGGTGTAGGAACTGTCTCTTTTTCCCAAATGAGGTCGAAAATCTACTTTAGTTTCAGGCTTGTCTTTTCAAGATCTCCTTTGAGCATTTCTATTGAAATGTGGTCTGCTTTTAAAGCTTTTCCATTTTTGAAGGACTATGATGCGGATTTTATCTGTAATATAGTTAGTGCTTCCACCAAGATGTCGAACTTTTCTGTTTCGCCCTCTTCTTGTTGTGATGGTTCCTCCGTTGTGTTTCTGTGAAGAGCTCCCTTAAATTATTCCTTCCAACCCGCTAGCCTAATCATTCTGTTCTTTAACAGTTGTTCTTCTTCTTTACTGTTAATACTTGCTTGGTGCTCCGTCCTGTCAACTGCTTTACTATATTGTACAGTTCTTTCTGCTCTTCATTCTCCGCGGCATTCTGAGCTTTTTTGGTTTTCTCCGACATCTATCTTCTCTTATCCTCTCCCACATTCTTCTCTACCTCGCTGTCTTTCTCTTTCTATTCCTCCTTCATTCTGTTTTCGACCCTCTGTGAACGGGCTCTGTCAATTCTCTTGACGTCTTTTATATACCAGGTTCCAGGTGTTGCCAGTGTGAAGCATCGTCGTCGAGATACCGAAATTGGCGACACACGGTTGTCTCCAGTCTTGTTGTGTAATGGTGTCGGTTGTTTCTGTAACTGATTATGTTTTCCGTGAGGACATAGTTGTCCTTCAGCCCTATCACCGTTCTTGAAGGGCCACTGGTCCTTTATTAACCTTGCTTTCTATGAAGTCAACAAAATAGATGAAAATCAGTTGAGATAATATTGCTCCCTAAACCAAGCCAGATTGAACCTCAAATCAGCTGTAAGGTCTCCACGCGTCTCGCTCCAGAGATCAGTTCAAATTCTTTTGCCATACCTGAGCCAATTTTGACTCTGTAAAAGGACTGGTTGTACAAGGACTTTAGAATTGCGATGGTCTTATTTAAAACTCCATATATCTCTAGTATCTTCCAGAGTAATTCACTATGAATACTGTCGAATGCTTTCCAGAACTCAATGAAGTTCAGCATGAGTTTTGATTGAAATTCCAAACCTTGTTCAATGACGTTTCTCAATATGAAAGCTTGCTCATTACAAGACCTTCCTTCCCTAAAAACTGCCTGCTCTTTGGATAGCCCTGTTGTCTGTTGCTCTTAGCAGATGCTTCAAAATAATCCTGCTGAAAACCTTCGCTGTGGTAGTACAAAGTAATGTTATTCCTCTCCAGTTGTTACAGTCTAAAAGATCTCCCTTTTTTGATAACTCCTTTGCTCCAATCTGCTGGTACCCTGTTCTCCTCCCAGATGTGATTGAAAAACTCTATGAACTGTTTTTTGACTGCTGCTCCTCCCATTTTAAGTAATTCACTGTTGATGTCATCAGTTCCAGGGGCCTTGTTGTTTTTCATTCTCTTGATTGCATCTCTCTCGTAATCTTAATGTCGTGGCTAGGGAGGTTATTCATGGTGCCTTGTAGCTGGTTGCAGAACTCTTTTTTTACCTCTTGTTCTGTACCCTCCGTTGGTGCATACATCTGTATTATGGAGGTCTTCATTAAATGTCCATCTAACGTTGCAGTGATGATCTTGTCTGACACAGGTTTCCAAATGATCAGTGCTTCTGTGGCCACTTCGTCTGGAAGCAGAGTAACCCTTCTCATGTGATCTGCCTCACCCCCCCCCCCCCAAGTATAGCACAGTGATGCCTTCACTTGTTAATCTCCCTTGTTCCGTCCATCTAGTTTCCCTTACTCCTAACACTTTGAGGCCATAGTTCTTCATCTCCTGAATCACTTGTGCCATTTTCCCTGTCTCATACAATGTCCTTACCTTCCATGTTCCAAATTCTGTACAATGTTTGGTAGAAAAGTTATGGGTGTTTGGGGTATAAACTTCCTCTCGACTTTGGTCTAGGTCTGTCATTGACACATCTAGCGGTATCATGGGTGGTACATTCAACTGTGATACTCCTATGGCTATTCCAGCTCTTGCACTTCACAGGTGATGTTGACTGGATTGGCTGCCTCTTGCTGTTTCTGTAGTTGTTCGAGCTTTTATGGGTGGAGTTTCTAGCCCTACGCCCAACTCTCCTCCTTTTTCAACCTGGCTTGGGACAGGCTAAGGCAGAGTTAGGTAATGGGGCCTGACCATTAAACATTACTTCATTCTGTTTGCACAGTATTCAAATTTAGTTCCACATCAGTTTCTATGTCAACATTTAAATACTGTTTACAAGACTGCACCGAATTTGTTTCTCCATTACACGTGTCATACTATAAAGTTTGGACATATTTTCAGAGACAGAACTGGGAGAGGAAAGAAGTTAATAAATTTAAAAATTCAAGTAAAGAACGTAACCCTCTCGGCTAAAATGGCTTTGAAGCCTTGATTTGGGTGAAAGATCTAAAAAACAAAAGAAAAAAACAAAAGCAAAAACAAAAACCTCAATTGGAAGGCATCACGTACAAATGGTTAACCGCCTCTTTAAAAAAGAACAGTCTGTTGACATCAGAAGTGCTCAATGACTCTCAGTTGAGGGAGGGAGAGGGCATCCAAATGTTAGTGTAAACACTCTTTCTATTACTACCTTGTCAACGTGAGCTAGCGTGGAACGAAGGCAAATATCAACAAGTTGCATCTAATAACTGTAAGATCTCTTAACTGCATATCTTTTTTTGTCCTTACGAAGGTAAAATTAAGTTACAAGCTACTGAAAAAAAGAAATAAATTTCTGTCGAGTTAATTGCGTGAATGATAAAACACACGGAATATCCACGGAGGGCGAAGAAATTAGTTTAAATTAATCCTTTGGGATTTCTAAAGTGGGGTGTGGTGCTAGCATTTATTTATTTATTTACGCTCTCTGTCTCTGTCTGTCTTCCTTTTACCCCTCTCTCTTTCTGTTCTGTTCTGTTTTTGTGCTTCTCTCTCTCTCTCTCTCTCTCTCTCTCTCTCTCTCTCTCTCTCTCTCTCTCTCTCTCTCTCTTTCTCTTTCTTTTT
>RDPX01000065.1:1350588-1384933 GCA_003991215.1 Morbakka virulenta
TCTCTCTCTCTCTCTCTCTCTCTCTCTCTCTCTCTCTCTCTCTCTCTCTCTCTCTCTCTCTCTCTCTCTCTCTCTCTCTCTCTCTCTCTCTCTCTCTCTCTCTCTCTCTCTCTCTCTCTCTCTCTCTCTCTCTCTCTCTCTCTCTCTCTCTCTCTCTCTCTCTCTCTCTCTCTCTCTCTCTCTCTCTCTCTCTCTCTCTCTCTCTCTCTCTCTCTCTCTCTCTCTCTCTCATTCTCTCTCTCTTTATGTTAGTATTAAGTAATCAATCTTGATTAACTAGTAAAATAAAAAACGTTCAATTGATTCTAGCAGGCAGCATTAGACCGACCAGAGCCTCAAAATCATAAAAAAATCCCTTTAATTAAAAAAAAGAATCAAATATCAACAAAACGGAGAATAAAAATCGATATTTGGGATCAAGAAAACTTGTGCAAGAACGATGGAATAAATTTTCGATAACAGCTGATGTTAATCTCTTGTGGCGAATGCGGTTTTTATGCATACGCAAAAAGGTTATTCTTGACAACATGAAAATCTTCTCAAATGTTGGTAATTCAAAACCATGACCTGCTATTGTACTGTGCTTCCCACCCAAAACAAAGGCAATAAGCTCTGAAAAGGATTACAATAAAGCCAATGACGTCAATCAATCTAATTAAAAAGCAAACTTGCCCACAAGCAAGAGAGATTGACGTCAATGCAAAGCTCACATCTTGATCTTCCATGACTGTCTCTAACAAACAAGGTCCATTTTCCTCACCGCCAATGAGTCCGATATTGTAATCTCAGGCATTTAATAACCAACAACCGATTAAAGGATATAAAAACCATCTGTTTTCTGAAACCATGGATGCCGTTGTTGTTTTGTATCACTTTAATGGAGGTCGATTTTCCATGACCACGACAAGTCTTTTCTAATTCATTTATTCCGTTAAATACACATAGACACAAAATTTGGTGGCAGTCAAAGGGTTTGGTGAGTTGTTTGGGAGGGTACATTACAGAATGTGAAATATTAGTACGATATAGTAAATCTGTGGACCAAACTGTTAGGTTCTCTTTGTCCATAATGAAAGGGGCCATAATGAAAATAAGGTCTTCATGATCTGTATTATGCTACCCCTGCCACCGTTTCTCTAGATTACCGTCCCGCCTGATTGTTTCGTTCTTCTTTTTTTCTGTTTAGTCTTATTTTGTAACTATTTTGGATAACATCATGTATTAGGTTTTTACCATTTACCTTTGAACATTTGTATTTTTTTGTTAGTGGCGAATAAATACACACATACATAACTACCATGTCATTTGGCTCTGACGACTTTAACGAGAAAGTTTTGGATCACTAATTAGGGACGGGAAGTTGTTGAAATGGATTAAAACCCAAAATTTGTTGAACCGCACTGGCGTTCTTTCCGCTTCGTAAACGTAACCTTTAAGCAATTCATCGGCAAAGCATCATGAAATTTTAAAACAAACCCTTTTGCTAGAGGCGAAATATATCTAAGAAATGGCTGGATGTTGGTTAAACACAAAGTTTAGCTTTCTGAAGTGTTCCATATTCCACGTGGTTCTGGGAACAAGTGTTGTTGCAAGTTAACGGCAAGGAACATACTACCTAGTGGTATGAATTTGGCATAGAAGCTGCAAACGTTTTAAACCTTTAAAAGTTTTACATTTTATGCTGATATAAATGAATTTTCCATAAAGAAATAAACTCACAGGTAACTTTTGGTGGTGAAATATGACCAAAATGGGTATAAAATTAGGCATTTTGCTTCGAACGGCTTTCCTGTGGATTTTTATTTATCAAAAGGTACATATGGGTTGTATAATTTGGAAATATAGGGCTCGGAAAGGAAGGAGACAACGGTATTATGGCGGACTTCCACTGAACCATTTTTAAGGCTGTCGTCGGAAAAATTCGCGACGACACGCAATGTAAAAAAGTGATCGTCGCAGTGACAAATATCGCTCAGCAAAAATTGGGATGCAGTTGAACTTTTCGTCATAAAAAAGCTGCAGTTATATTTTTAACCAATAGCATTGAAGGTCATTTCAACAACCACGCAATTACAAGATAGTTACCAACGATAGCGTGGATCCGTAATAAACTTTAATTTTACAGACTATTGCTGCTTCTTAAGCATATCAGGCACAAGGGTCACACGCAACAGACACGAAAAAAGTTTTACAAGCTTTCCGAGAGCATAAATCTCTATGGGACACGATTATAAACAATATATACACTGTTGTCCTGACAGTCTTGATAAAGCAGCATACGTCCGCAAAATAAATCGTTTCGTTCTTAAAGTTAGAAAAACTATAAACCTATAACTATAAATAAACAGCAAGTAATAAGCCGCTAAAAGTAACCCTGTGCATGAATTTCAGTTATAAATTTAAATCCATATCTCCAGTAATGCTCCTAAAATCCCGTAGGTCGTGAAGCCTGAAATAACATTTCACGACATCTCTTGATAAATTCAAGAATTATCTTTTCCTTTTCCGTCTTAATCCGTAATATAGATGATATTCTAATCAAGACTCCACAATACGGTTAGGCTTGGTTTTTGTTCTTTAAACTTTTCTTTACCTGTATAAGGACAGTAAAATCAATAGTCGTTGAAGCATTAAGTAAACCTAGTTGATAGCCGCCACTTTTCTGCTCTGCATTTCTTTTTTGCGCAAAATGTACGTGCGCTTCAAAGTGGAGATTTTTTTACAGAATCATCATAAAAAGCGTCGGGAATTCTTTGAGTATCGTCATAAAAATCGTGTGTAAAAGGCATAAAATGCGGGGCATTCAGGCGTGAGGTAAGTAACGTTAGAAGGCAAGAAAGTCGCTACCAAACCAATCCCCGAAAATATGAGAATATCTCGTTTAAAACGACCTCTTGACTCCGTTAAAAAAACACACCCACGCCTCCTTAGTTTTCTGTTTCGCATCACAAGTGGAATTCGAGGTGGATTATGAATCTTGGAATTTCCTGTCTTTCACATTTTCTTGCCTGAATATGAACCTAAGCCAATGCATCTGTCTTTTTCGATAGTGTTAAGCAACGATCTCCATGCTTTTGTTTTATTTAAAACTTCGAACATCGAAATCTTTCAATTATATTTTCAATATTTTTCTCATAAACAACATTTTTGCATTTTCAGGATTGGATTCTAAGGGTTTTCTGGTGTTTCAACTTTCACAGTCAGAAGAACCGAACAGAGGAAAGATTTTAAGACTGATTTCGGTATCCTTTGATTTTGGTATAAGGATACATATTTCTCAGTCAAAAACTGCACTGATTATGTTAAAGACACTGAAATGAAAGCGGCAAAGACGCTAGACGTCTAACTCGGTGGTTTGCGCATTGTCAGGAGTGGGCAAAATTTCGTTCTGGTGGTTACTTTGAATGATAAAAAAATAATTATCGCCAGTGGTACCGCCGTAGAATCTGCCAAAAACTCTAAGGCCGTTTCCGTAAATTCCACTCGGATTCTGCGCGTGTAAATTGGTTGATAATAATAACGTTTGACTTACTCCTACTCCGTCTTTTGAACTTTGGCGATTGCTACATACGTCGCGTAGTTTCAAGTAAAAATATGGCTAGCAGCTGCTGTGGAGCGCTGCCGCGAATTTCGAAAACCATGATTTGCAATTTTTTATAACAAGAATGTGACGCTTTTGATTGTTATTTAAAATTTTATTGCTTACGCAGTTGTTACACGAAAATAAGAGGATCACTTTCAGAAGAGATTTAAGCCCGCTCTTCACTAAAAATGCACGAATACTTTTGTAAAATCATGGAACTTCCAGATCACTGTGTTTTTAGTGTCAAGTTGTGAGGAGTTAAAGTTTCTTTTTTGAACAACTAAATCCAATTGTTTTTCCAGTTTACTTACTGCGTCGGTTATGAGAGCTGTGTCATTAGCATATTTAATATATATATATATTATATATAAGATATGCTTATATTATATTATTACATTACATATTATATTACATTACATATTACATATTGCATCCTTTAAATATGTAAGATTCGTCAAACTTATATTCAGATAATTTCATACAAAGATTAAACGGATATTCATAAGTGTCGGTCTAATGGCAGCAAGTTATTCATAGCAACCATTTTCAAAAATGTAACTCACTCCATCTCAAAAATGTAACTCACTCTTTTGCAGGCCCTGGGAGTTTTTGACTCATTTAAACTCGCGACTCTCTTCATTTTTCCTACGACCAAAACAGTTGTTAAATTATTCTGACCTTTGTATTGGTGCACCCGCATAAACTTATAATCTTATAAAATGTAATGATCGTGTAATGTGTACATACGTTGTTGAACGCGAAATGTTCCAAGTCATTATCATTTGTTCCTTATCCCTTTTCCGAACCCGTTTCCAGTTGGTTCAGCACAGCTAACTAAAGAACCAACTTTAGCAGATTTTGGTTATGCAACAGGTCATAGAGAGACGGTCGGACCTCTAACAGTTAGGATCCAGGACAATTCACTGTGCAGCAAGGATGCTTTTATCAGCCAAATGAAGAACGTCCTGAAGGTCTGTCGTGTTTGCAGTCAACAAAAAGTCAAACAATTTTTTTTATTTTTCATGTTCAAAAGTAATATTTTCATCATTATTTGAAATTTGGAATATCTCGACGGCGTTAAGTGAAAATTAACAAATTAACTGTTTCTCACAATTTTTCAAAAAACATAATGGCAGTTTATGATTTTAGCAATGTCGGCTGAGCTTCAGTAAAAGCCTCTTACTTGCCAACACTGAACGATAAATGGCGTAGTGTGCACCATTGCAGCTTGCTGTGATCTCTATTACACTCGTGCTGAAGCCAGATAAGCGAACAGTCATTAGTGCGGCACCATCAGCACACACCGCTTATCTGGCTCCAATGTTGGAAACAGGCTGCCTACCTTCGCCTATTTCTAATGCAAATGCCTTGTTTTCAGCTCTTGAACCAAGTTGAACGAAGGCGGGATCAATTTCGGTAGCTAATGGTTGTTTTCCAGCTGAAGTGTTTTTGCAAGCGTCCGGGAAATCCTGCCAAATCATTTCAGGCGTGCGTAATTTCCAGCCACTGTTATGGAGATATTGAACACGAACCTCACCATTCCATAGAGATCATGACCGCTGTAAGCAAAAGACAACTCTTGAGAAAATAGAGGGACTACTGTGCTACAGTTGAACCATTTAGCTTCTAGAAATGAAGCATTTAGCACCGAAAAAAGATAGAGTTAGCTGGTCTCCAAGGGTAAAGCCTGATAAGCAGTCAGTCAATATTTCAGTATCATCACCACACACACGGACACTGCTGAGGTTAGTGGTCATGTATTCAGCCAAACCCTTAAATATCCTTCTCTCATACTTGCTGTTGACAAGGTTTCATTACACTGAAAGTCATTCAAATTATCTGCCATAAGCAAGTTTACTGTACCTTTCCAACTGCATAGCTTGTGAAAATACCTCTGGGCCATAAAAGACGTTTTACCTTCGACAACTGAACTCCATAATTTCTGGCGATTTTCATTATTTTCATTATTTACCGGTTCATGTTGACTCGCTGAGTTCTATTAAGGCTTGGAACAGATACTGCTCGTCCTTGCGAAAAAAAAAATATAGGCGAGTCTGCGTTTTAATGCGACAAAGGTTTCAATGAAACTAAGAATAAGATAAACGACAAAAAAAACAAGAATAACTGATTTTCGATAACCTTCCTTAAGTTTTGCTTTGTTTTTCACGACTGTGGGCTTGTTTACTTTAAGGGGAAGCTGTAGATACGTCGATTCCGTCAAACAGTTGGCTGGAAACAGCATCCATACCTCATCGATTCTCTTTTAAGCTGTACTGTCGGAGAGTTAGTTTCCCTTTGAAAACTGCAGTCTTGACAAAATGTTTTAGAAAAATGTTTTTTGTTTCCAGAAGAATAAATTGATCACTTGAATCAAATGGGTTTTCTGCTTTTGCAACACGGTTTACAGTCTCGTAGAATATCCGAAATACAGTAACGTTTAAAATAATCCACTGCCTTGAATAACATGTATCCTTGATAAACAGTTTCGGAAAAAGTAAGACTTTACAGATGCGACGGTAAATATCAACACATCACATCGTAGCTATAGAGAAAAGTGCGTTATCTTCTTGACTATTTTCATTTATTTAACCATGTTAATGTCGTGGAAAACTAGTTAAGCATGCACTTCGAATTTGTATACGACTGTGATATTGTGCTTGTACGTACAAATTAACATAAGTAAACTAGTAAAATGTTTGTAGAACCTTGAACAAGAAAGCGCCAGGGAAGTAAACCAAGAGACAGCCGCATATATAGGGTGTTATTGATAAACTAAGCCCTCCTCGTTGTTTTTCAGTTGAATTTGAAGTAAAGAAACTAAATAACAAGGCAACAGTAAAACAAGACTGACATTAAAACCTACTATTAATAGTAACACCAATTACTGAATAGCAGGTGGTGGTTTCGATCCAACCAACAATGCTCAATTAAATTAAAGTCTTGTCTTCAGTTAACCCATCCATATGTCAGATTTGCCATTTAAAATAATTTACTTTGGCGGAGTGCTTTCAATTTTGTTATTTTTACTGTTTTTGTTTCTTTTTTCACTTATGATGCATCGCTTAAAATCTACAAATTTTTCAATTTTAAAAGAGCTAGTAAAGATTGAGCTATTGAAAACAAACAACGATTTAAAACAGTCACAATCACTGTAAATTAAGTTACGCAAAATAGCAAAATTGAGAAAGTCATATGAAGAACATAATGGATATTGAGAACACTTTATATACAGAAAGTATATAAAGTATATATTACATGTTAAATATTATACATTACATATTATATATTATATACTACATATTATATATTATATATGGGTACGTATATGTATATAAGTATATGAGTATAAACGATGGCTGATTAACAACACTGCTCGTTTGGTGTTGATTTTGTAATGAATCTCAGAATACCTCACAATCAGGCTGTGGTCACTGTGTACCAATGAGATACCGCCCACCCATCACATTATATTATGGCTATACTTCACGTCAAAGAAACTGATCGTAAAAAGTTCGGCAGTAGAATTTAAGCTCTTGACCGCAATGTCCCTGTGGTTGAGTGGTTAAGATACTGGACATATTTTGTAACCAGCTTTCTTCCCTGGTACCAACTCAGTTTGTTGCATCCCATGTGAGATATTTCTCTCGAAGTCTCCATCCTTATCCACGGGCGGATTTGTAACTTGAAAAGCCTAAATCTTGCTGCTACTCTTCAACTATTTGTCTCATCGACGGAATCTGGCTTGTCTTAGTCTTTTCCACAGGTATTATCATAGGACGTTTTCTTATGAACTTTCCCGAGCTTTCTTGACCTTCCTGACCTTTCTGAGCTTTCTCAGCTGGTACTGAGTATTGAGTGCTTTCCCCCTCCACATTATTTGAATGCTTTTTGAGTCTAAGGTTAGCTCCTATCTCGTCTTAATTTATTTTTCTTTTCATTTTTTCCCCCAGGTGTGTGTCTGTTTAAATTTCACTTGGATGACTATTTCACATGCCTTCCAACTCTGTTCCTACCGGCATTCTCTAAACTTTTGCGTTAAAAGCAAAGACGAAGGTTGCCAACTTAAAAAAAAGATAGTAAACATGCTGTGAAAATGTGTAAAAAGCCATATTAATGTTACCAAGTGATCTTATGATAGAAGTTAAAGACAGACTGTTAACTTACAACCTTCTGTTTGATGTAAAACAGGTGGACATTGTTAGCCTACAGTCAATCTTCTTTTACTGTTCTTTCATGAGACGAGAAGTTATGTCAAAATCAGCAGAAGTAAGAGTATGTCTAATTTTTTTTATTCCAAATACATTTTATGTGGTATTCATCCCGACTAAGCTTTTTTTCAGTCTTTCACTCTACCCACTTTAGCACAGAGGGTTGTTTTTCTCATTTGATGTTTTCTTACTTTGTACTTGTTAATCTTTAAAATTTATTGATTTCTTCCCTCTTCTAATTCTATCTTCGAAAACATGTACAAAATGCGGAGAAACAAATTGTGCGCAGTTCGAACCGCGAACCTCTTACACAGTAATGTGTTGATTTAACAACTACTGAAATTAAATCGTTAGACGATGGTACTTTTTTATCATTAATAAAACTGAGTTATAATAATAATAATTGGGTAAACGGAAAATGCCCAGACCAGCAAGTCGTCTGGCAATTCCTCAGGGAGCAGCGCCCCTGCCCTAGTCGAGCAGGGTAAACTTGGTGGGAACAGTGGGAAAAGTTGAACTTGCCTTAATTGGCCGGCTTAACTTTGTACTGCCTAGTACTGCTGGAAGAGGCCATTGACCCCCCGGCCCTGTGTGGTCAAATGGCCCTGATAATTACACTAAGCACTGACTATTATTGTCAGCAAGTGGCGTAGCGTCGACGTATGACCTCTGATCTTAATTGATTAGTGGGGTACAAGAACTAGTTTTGCCTGGTAATTATAAATGGGCTAGATCAAACATTCCCGCTCAAACCGCAGGCTTGCCAGTCAGTTGCCTGACCTTAACCAGTTGTGCATATCCCAAATGGGCTGATACATCACGCATTTCTGTTTAACGGGTGCGAGTAGTGGGGGAGCATCATCTAGGTGTCGTGAGGGTGGATCCCAAGTTCTGAAGAGCTGAGTACCGTGCTCGCACTTGTTACTTAGACCTGAGGTCTAAGGTGAAGCCTCGCTATGGAGACCGTTTTAAGCAGAATGGGTCACCTAAACTGAGAAAGCTAAACAGGCCCCACCTGTAAGGTCATGTGCTGTTTCAATTAACATCAATGTCGCACACACTTGGGTGTGATGCATGCACCAAGCGTACCTTTATCGGGCTGGGAGTCGGATGGGTTTCCTGGGGTTTCTACCCTTGAGATTTTTGTGGGCTCGTATTGCTCCACCATCCAATAATAATAATAATAGTAGTAATAATAATAGTAGTAATAATAATAGTAATAAAGAAATAAAAATAGATCCTTTAATCCTATAAAATATCATCGAATTTTCATTTTACCTAAAGTTACTTTTCTGGACGAATTATGACTTACACAATTATGAATTTTTAAAGGATGTAAAGAAAATAAAAATATAATCTAACAATTTTAATAACAAAATAGATATTTATGATTGTTAATGACACAGTTCTCATTGCTGTCTCAGTAAGTAATCTAGAAAAACTACAGGATTCAATTGTTCCTTAAAGAAAAAAATGGCTCAAAATTTGAAAACAGAAAAAGGTGGTCTTAAAACCCTTTTAAATTTTTTTGTATTACTTAAATTTTGAGGTTTTCCTATTCAGCGATCCTGAAACTCGAAGAAATTTTATACAAGAATGAATAAACTTCAAAGCCAACTTGCAGGCAGATCCGTCAAAATTTCTTCAAAGTTCTTGCATAAAAAAGTAAATCTCGTACGTTGAAAAAAAACTTGCCCTATTTTGCAAAATTGTCGCTAGAAATTACAATCGAAATGGCTTGATGAACCAACAAGTCTCATCCTTCCTATAATAGGAAAGTTCTATTTAATAATCCACTTTATATATCTGTTTTCATAATTTAAAGACCCTGTTCCCTAAACCTTCTGTTTTAAATCCTTTTTATTAATTAAGATGTATTAGATGCAACTCTACTCCTTGTGGTAAAACAGCTCGTCCGATGAAAAAAAAAGCTGTTTTGCAATAGGCAAGGATGATTAAGAAACCTCAAACTACATCTGAAAACTATCAACTAATTTTCTGCAATTTCTCTGTCGGTTATAGCGATTTCAAAGTTCTTACCACTGCGCAAAATAATTTTTCATTGGCACTTAAACAGAGGTTAATAACCCACAGAGAAAAACTATTTGTAAACAGAAATATTCCGTCATCAACATTCCATTTTTTATTAACTCAACTAATCACTTAGGTGCGGAGTACTCAAATAAGACCAGTTTGACGTTTATTTGGTCAGCATATTAAGGATTTGTGTCGATATTAAACAGCAAACGTTTTCAAAAAAAATTAGGTAGAGATAGTGAAGACTTCTGTTGTCAACCGACAGCTCTATTTGTAATGAAACCGATTCAACTAAAATTTCTCCAATATTGTTAACAGCTCCATCTGTATGGCAAAAAAACATACGACAAATGACAACACTTTTGAAAAAAAGCTTTATATACTCGATATGACCGCAGTAGAAATTGAAGGATGTGTCCGAATGTATTTATGTAGTCTGACTGCTGTTGTTGAAAATTTTGCAATATCATCATCATCATCAACATCATCATCATCATCATAACAATAATAATACTTAAATTTAAAAAATATATATATAATTATAATAATAATAATAATAATAATAATATACAAGATAAGCCGCATGTAGAAGACATCTGGTGTACCAAAGTGACCCCCATAGTGATTGGAGCTCTAGGATCCAAGTACAGAATTAAGGAATCGATTACTCTACTTGGAGTTGACACGAAGAAATTTGGACTGATTCAGCAGATGACACTGTTGGGTTCGGCCAACACCATAAGAAAAGTGCTATCCATCCCAACCTAGAGGAACTAGGTCGGTGGCAGAAAGACAAAACAGCTACTACTATGCTGTGTTATTAGAAAAGATAATAATAATAGTAATAATAATAATGTACAAGGCTTGGAAAAAGAGAGGCATGCTCCCATCAACGGAACAAAGAAGAACGGATCAGGCAAGGGCAAGACAATATTGTGCCACAAAGACAGCAAAAGGAATCAAAGTCAGCAATTTCCAACCAACATCCTGCTACCCATTTATGTGGAAGTTAATGACAAATATATTGTCATATATATATATATACCTGAATGTATATATATGTATATATACCTGGATGAAAATAGCTTGCTCCAACCTGACCCAAATGGATGCAAAAAGAAGTATAGAGACAAGAAATATTAATATTTGATAGATGAAATGGTTCTAAAAGATTGCAAAAGGAGGCATACAAATTTCGTCATGGCCTGCATGGATTACCGTAAAGCATATTATATCGTTTTTCATTCATGGGTGTTGAATGTATAGAAATATTTGGTATTGGAAAAAATTTCAAGCCATTTTTGATAGGTAGCATAAATAATTGAAAGACCAAACTAATGTCATCTGGGGAATATTTAGGAACAGTCATATTAAGAGAGGGATTTTCCAGGGTGATAGCCTCTCTTCTCTTCTATTTGTTTGTTGCATTATCCTGTTATCTTTAATACTGAGGAAGGTTACAGCTGGCTGTGAATTCAAAGAAAGAAATGCTAAAATCAATCATTTGTTGTTTTTGTGATTCATGGAGGATCTGAGGCCAAACAGATTCATTAATAAAAACTATATATTTGTTCAGTGGCAATAATGGTATGGTATTTTGCATAGTATATTTATAAACAGAAATATAAAACTGAACACTAAAATCAGGATCTTGAAGACTTACATATGGTCAATTCTGCTCTATGGTTGCGAATGTTGGACACTTACAGAGGTGACAGAATGTCGTTTGGAAGCAGTGGAGATAGGGTTTATCAGAAGAATTTTAAGGGTCTCATGGACACAAAGGAAAACAAATGAAGCAGTTATACGTATGGCAAATTACAGCAGATTACTTATCAATATGATCCATGACAGGCAATTAAAGTTCTTTGGACATATAATGTGAGCTGATGGGATTGAAAGAAGCTTAATGCTAGGAAAATTATAGGAAAAAAGAGCAGAGGAAGACCAAGAACAAAGTTCACTGATAATCTCAGCAAGATCACAAGATGTACAACTTTGGATCTTATCAGAATGACTGAAAGCAGAGAGAACTGGAGAGCGTGGTCATTGATGTATGTGCGAACAGACCTGATACCTGAAGAATTTTGCATAGATAAATGAGGTGTAGAGATAATGAAAAGTGGGCAGATAGAGTGCAGAACAGAATACAGTGGAATTCANTGACAGGCAATTAAAGTTCTTTGGACATATAATGTGAGCTGATGGGATTGAAAGAAGCTTAATGCTAGGAAAATTATAGGAAAAAAGAGCAGAGGAAGACCAAGAACAAAGTTCACTGATAATCTCAGCAAGATCACAAGACGTACAACTTTGGATCTTATCAGAATGACTGAAAGCAGAGAGAACTGGAGAGCCGTGGTCATTGATGTATGTGCGAACAGACCTGATACCTGAAGAATTTTGCATAGATAAATGAGGTGTAGAGATAATGAAAAGTGGGAAGATAGAGTGCAGAACAGAATACAGTGGAATTCAATTGCTGAATGGAGAACTTACTAAATAACTGAAGAAAACTGGATAAATATATCTTAGGGTGCTCAAGTTTGATAGAATATAGGAAGTGTTAGGATGGAACAGGATACGTCTGCAGATTTAAACTGGGCTTGATGTCAAGGCTAAATAAGAGAAATAAGTTTCTAGTTGCTAATACATGGGCTTGTTCAATTCTTAGATATACTGAAGGAATTATAAGGTGGACTAAAGATCAATTAAAGCAAATGGATAGGAAAATGCAAAAACTTACAACTATATACAGCATATTGTACCAAAAAAGCAATGTAGACAGGATTATTGTCTCACAGTGAGAAGGTGGGAGAGGATTAATAAGCTGTGAAGGATGCATAACAGCTGATATTAACCATAATATTAACCATAGCCCAGAATTACTACTTCAATTGACTAAGAGTTAAAAGTTCTTGATTCAGTGTCTTGCATAGACCCTGATGAGTTAAAAAGACCATTATAGCTGGGTTAAAGAATATATGGCAAGAAAATAAAATGTATGTTTGAGAGATAAACAATGATGCAGATAAGACTAAATCTTGAAATTGGATAAGAAATTCAGATCTTAAATCTGGGACAGTGTCATTGACTTTTGATGTGCAAGAACAAGCATTAAGAATGAATTATTCCAAATTCCATGTTGAAAAAACACCTGAATCACTGCTCTATAGATGGTGGGGTGTAAAAGGAAAAAAGACCAAACCATTTCTGGAGAAACAGGTATAACTGCAGGTCTTACAGATAAATCCTATTGACATTGGAGCCACTCAAATGTTTGCCTTCCTCTAAGCTTACACCCTGTTGCTTCAAATGCATGTTTACAGAGATTCCTCCTGTCACTTCAATTCCCAAGTTGCAGTTGGAAGACCAATGTCATGTGTGTCTCATAATTACTTAATAAATTTATTGAAGAGCATTAACAAATATTATTTATTTTTACAGTATTTATTAAAATTATTATAACAAACATAGCTAAATTTGGGGGCTAAAGTAGTTCCACTTAAGTGTTTATATGTAGTGCTCAAGGTCAATTCTGTGTTATATCTGCCACTTTTAATAACAAAACACCTTAGGTGTGGTACTTTCAGGATGGTGGTAAATCTCAAACCAACAATGTTTTGCATATTGAGCAACTTCTGTTAGCTTTATTCATAGGGCATAACCAAACCTCAGGAAATAAAGTTTTCATTACATAACAGACAAAACCCACAATTAGTGAAATAGTGAAAAAAAGAAAAGGGCTCTTTATTTCATTTTGTGGGGTGTAAAAAAATCATTTTTGTCTGACCAATAAGTTTTTTGCTGATTTTAAGGGGGAATAGGTTTACTTTACTTTTTAGATGTTCAATGAAGAGAATTTCAAAAAATAATAAAATTACTGTTTTTGTAACAAATAAAAGTATTATTTGTGCCTTTGATCTCTCAAATTCCCTTTAAAGTGTATTGAGATAATGGAAGACAATGCAGGCAAAGTTTGGATGAAGAGTGAAAATTGAATGTTCTTTTAGTCAATGTATCTTATGCATCAAATAAGTTTGCATCTTTTTGTTCAATGGTTGGGGTAAGTAGCAAAGCTTCATACAGTGCTCATGGTAATCTGTAAAGAGACTGATTCTTACAACACAGATACAAAAATAAATTAATTCTGTACTGAGTTGGTAAAAAGATAAATCCTTGTTATCAGGGCAAAACAATACAATAAACAACTTATGGATTAAGTGCTTCAATGTCAAAGGATTATCTAGAACTAAACCAGAACTTCTTACAAACTTTGGAGCAAACACTAAATGTCTTCAGAAGATATACAAAGCCTAGGCTTTCCTTACAATTCCTAGGGTGCAACTGATAACGTACCACTGAAGCCCAATCAGTGGAAGTGTTATTTTTCCATCATCCTGATAGCAAATATCTCTTAGATGATGATTTGCATATTTTTTAGGTGGGCACTGAACACATTAACACTAAATCTGGGTACAAACCCTGCCCATCCTTTTCATTTTAGCACCATCCACACCAAATAGGAAATAATGCTGACTTGGTCATAAACAACTTCATCAGTCACCACACTAACATAACCAGACTGATAGTGATGGTGAGACTTTATGCTTCTAAATAGTGAAAGGGCCAGGCTTTTATTCTATAGTGCACATTGGAGGAGGAGGTGTAATCCATTTGAAACATAAACAAATCACCAAAACTTTGAAAAATCCATTGGAGATCCAATACCAAGATCCATACACTGACCATTAATAGTCAATGTGAAACATGTAATCAGGCCCTATGCAGCAAAATCTAAAGCAAGATACAACTTTGGCAAACTCAAATGGACCAGCCTTCAGTCACCAGTCTACAGGTTTAGCGAAGCTCCCTGCTGCTCATGCTACAGTTAGGCATACATCACTTTTCTTAAAAGTTACTGATGTCATAAAAGTAACCCATAGTTTATGTGACCCAATCCTTATTCACTAGTCACTGTTCCTAAGTTTAAAAGAATGGTTGGAACAACAGTTGGAAAATTGAAATACATTCTTCTCCCAAGACTTAGTATTGGTACTGAGATTATTCAACACCTCTACTAATAATTAGCCACATTACTAAAACATCCATGGATTTATATACCTTGACAAGCTATAAAACAGAATCAGACTTTTTCTTCATTAGAAGCTCTTCATAGGTTCTATCCCTAATACAAAATAAAAATCCACTTAAACCCCAGTGCCCATCATAGCCATAGGCACTGATTGAACCTAGTCTGGTGCACACATATCTTTCACTTTTCTAAACAGAACAAGCTCTTTTTACTGCCATTCTCAGACATTTCCTGTAGAAAGGCATCACAGCTAGGAAAGGAGTAGTGACCCATACACAAGACTGTGTGATTTACCTTATAAAGCTGTGATAAATGAATTCCATCCAGAAGTATACTTTACTGTTATCTTGGTGCAATGCCCAAGGCAATACACTCACATTTGGGGAAAGCAAGTACAGAGTTTCATGATAGAAAATTATGGACATCAAGTGTGAGACCTGCCATATGTGTAGTTAATCAGTTACCGAGAAGGGGGCCCACTGATGTGGATAGTGCTCCAACACCTGTCCATTAAACAAACAAACAATTATGATGATGATGATGATAATGATGATGAGAGCCCATTTAATTCAATTCAAAATTTCTTATAATTCATAACAATGTTTGGAATCTATTGTTTAAAATATGGAAAAGGCTTAATTATCACAGGCCTTAAATAGCCATAATGTACCAGAGATTTAAAGTATCATGAACCTTCCCTTTTGTTTAAATAAAAAATCTGCAAAAATTCTGTCAGAAGCATATCATAAATTCATTTTCTGTATTGATCAAATGTTTTCAAAATCCTATGACACCTATAATTTAAAGAAATCAAGGTCTATCACAGATCCAGTGGGTTAGTTTCCCTTTTAAATACCAACACTGAAAATTGACCGATATACTGGCATTGAAAACATCCCAAATATTATGAAATTAAGTATCCAAATTCTAGATATGCAAACATTACATCTTTTTTCATTTACAAAACATATATATTGCCTCTTGTGCTTTATGAATATAAATGTATGAAGTGGACATCTTACATATGCAGAACCCATAAGATCTTCCAGTACTACATCATGTCAAATCATCAACCCAAAGACCGTATAAAACAGAACATTTTTTGAGTCAATTATTCCAATATACCAACAAAAAAACTACTCTAAAACTAAAACTACCTAAAACCTGATGACCAAGTAAAACTGCAATGGGTTATCCTCCCCAATGTTTTCATGCATTGATTTGTCCTGCTTCTAATTAAATTTTGAAAATTACATAAAAATTTCTACCACCTGCAACAAAGAATTTCATGAAGCACACTACTTTTTGGGGTGTGATAAAGATAAAATCATGTTTCCCTTCATACAGTGAGCTAACCAAGCAAATAACTGAGCATTACTTATGTTTTTTTGTCATCAATTAGCTACAATGGTGATGAAAATTAAAAAACCTGAAAATAAATAATACAAATATAACATATAAAATACAATTAAGTAGAGAAGGAAAAAAAAATAGGCCTAAATTATTGGGTAAGGATATACATTTATGTAAAAATATAAAGAAAGTATATTTTCATTTTTCAGATAACCAAATTAAGTCAACTCCTTCTTCTCTTTCTGATGATCATCATTAAAGGGTCCAATATAAATCCCTGTTGGCTATGATCAGGCTGCTAATGTAACTGCTGACCTCCTCTCTGCAAAATCTATTACAAGCTTTATTTGAACATCTCCAACAACCATGTTATCATTGATAACCTCTCCAAGGTCTTATGTGGTTTTCCAGGCTTGACTCTGCCTCCAATCTAGCTCTAGGTCTTTCCCCTTCCAGCATCCATCAGCCACCCTAAGGCTAACATCCATTTTTAGGTGTTTTTATGAAGACAATTGTAAAAAGTTCAGTCTGGAGGCACATATTTCAGTATTCAACCACTTAACAGTGCAGCTTGTCTAATCTGAATGTAGTCATACAATGGTCACCATTGGTTGCCATTAAGGCAATCATGTGGTGCAGTACTGGGTATGTGGACATTCAGGCATTAGTGATTGTGGGTTGTATATATATAGTGCTTTTGATTTGATTAACCATATTAGAGTGCTCGATACATAAATGAAGAGCGTAATAAAAGAGATATAATAAGTTGGAAAGAATAAAAAAACTACAGATGGACAGTGTAGTTTTTTTATTCTTTCTAACTTATAATATCTCTTATATATAGATATATATATATATATAAATCCAGTATAGCATACAAAATAACTAGACAAATTTAGCAGTTACTACTAGTTTCATGTTTTCTTAACAATCTTCAAACTGCAGTTTGAAGATTGCTCTGGAAACATTGAGCACTCTTAGTGAACATTGGTATACTTTACTAATATTACTATATATATATATATATACCAACCCCAAACCACACAACTCTGTAAAAGGAAAGAGGATGCTTCCTTGCAGCTTCTCCAACAATAACTTTACATTACCAAAGCTACTATTCATCCATTTAAAGTCATTGGAATAAGTCCAGTTTATCTTTGACTTGAAATTTTGNAATCCAGTATAGCATACAAAATAACTAGACAAATTTAGCAGTTACTACTAGTTTCATGTTTTCTTAACAATCTTCAAACTGCAGTTTGAAGATTGCTCTGGAAACATTGAGCACTCTTAGTGAACATTGGTATACTTTACTAATATTACTATATATATATATATATATACCAACCCCAAACCACACAACTCTGTAAAAGGAAAGAGGATGCTTCCTTGCAGCTTCTCCAACAATAACTTTACATTACCAAAGCTACTATTCATCCATTTAAAGTCATTGGAATAAGTCCAGTTTATCTTTGACTTGAAATTTTGTAAATGAATCAAACTGTGCTATTATATATAGTGAATACCTAAGATGAAAACAGGACCCTTATAGGGGTACTTTATGGGATATAACAATCTAATCTACAACTACAATCGTTTAAGACTTTTAAATAGCTGTGTTTGCATTCAGAGAACATTAAAATATGCATTGCAGGTATTACACCCATTAGCATCATCAGCAGCTATTCTGAGCTGGTCTGATTTTGAAAAATAGTGGTATATTTACCTCAAAAATAAAGAGCTAAAAAATCTGTGTCTAGATCTATGTGTCTAAATCAATGAATTAAATTTTAAATAATGAATCATTCAAAGTCGAACTCTGAATAATCAATCATTTACTACAGATGAAAAAACATTCAAAATTGAACTTTAAATAATCAATCATTTACTACAGATTGAACACATTCAAAATCGAATTTTAAATAATCAATCATTTACTACAGATCTAAATCATTCAAAATCGAATTTAAAATAATCAATCATTTGCTGCAGATCGAATTCATTCAAAATCAAACCTTGAATAATCAAATATTTGCTACAGATCGAACTCATTCAAAATCCAACTTTAAATAATCAATCACTTGCTGCAGATGGAATTCATTCAGAATCAAACTTTAAATAATCAATCAATTGCTAAAGATTGAATTCATTCAGAATCGAACCTTGAATAATCAATCACTTGCTAAAGATTGAATTCATTCAGAATCGAACCTTGAATAATCAATCACTTGCTAAAGATTGAATTCATTCAGAATCAATCATTTGCTACAGATCGAATTCATTCAAAATCGAACCTTGAATAATCAATCATTACTACAGATCGAAATCATTCAAAATCGAATTTTGAATAATCAATCATGTACTACATATGGAACTCATTCAAAATCCAACTTTAAATAATCAATCATTTGCTGCAGATCGAATTCATTCAAAATTGAATTTTAAATAAGCAATCATTTCCTACCGATCGAATTCATTCAGAATCAAACCTTGAATAATCAATCACTTGCTGAAGATCGAATTCATTCAAAATCCAACTTTAAATAATCAATTGTTTGCTACAGATCGAATCCATTCAAAATTGAATTAAAAATAATCATTTGAACTTTAAATAATCAATCAATTGCTACAGATCGAATTCATTCAAAATCGAACCTTGAATAATCAAATATTTGCTACAGATCGAACTCATTCAGAATCGAACCTTGAATAATCAATCACTTGCTAAAGATTGAATTCATTCAGAATCAATCATTTGCTACAGATCGAATTCATTCAAAATCGAACCTTGAATAATCAATCATTACTACAGATCGAAATCATTCAAAATCGAATTTTGAATAATCAATCATGTACTACATATGGAACTCATTCAAAATCCAACTTTAAATAATCAATCATTTGCTGCAGATCGAATTCATTCAAAATTGAATTTTAAATAATCAATCATTTCCTACCGATCGAATTCATTCAAAACTGAATTTTAAATAATCAATCATTTGCTACAGATCGAAAACATTCAAAATCCAACTTTAAATAATCAATCGTTTGCTACAGATCGAAATCATTCAAAATCCAACTTTAAATAATCAATCGTTTGCTGCAGATCGAATTCATTCAGAATCAAACCTTGAATAATCAATCATTTGCTGCAGATCGAATTCATTCAAAATCTAACCTTGAATAATCAACCCTTGTTGCAGATCGAATTCATTCAAAATCGAACTTTAAATAATAAATCACTTGCTGCAGATGAAATTCATTCAAAATCGTACCTTGAATAATCAATCACTTGCTGCAGATCGAAATTTTTCCGCAAGTAATAAGGTGAGCGGTAATCTGAATATTATTTGGTAAAGAGATTTGTCCCTAACTCACAGTACTTCTAAATTGGCCTCACATTGTAGAAATATTTAATTTCATTAAGTCATTTGGTGGAATTTGAGCATGATGACGTCAAACCCCTCGTTTTTCATGGTATTCAGAAAAGGGCACAGAAAGAAAGTTATAGCAGCCATCAGAATAGATATGACAGAGTATGATATTACCTATGAATTAAGGTATTATTCTTACTTCTCAGAACACTCTTCTTACACCTTTTCAAAATAAGCAACATTGCAAAATATTACGAGGCATAGTCATAGCAGAAAGGCAACCGCAACACAGAGAAATACCCACTGTGAGCATGCAGTGTTTTTCCACAATTACCAATAACAAGAGTGAAATTACTTCACCTTATGACAAAAAAAAGAAGATAATTATCCACCAAAATAACCACTGTTCAAACGCAATATCCAAAAAGGGCACTTACTAAATGAATCGCTCATAACCAACAACAAATTTTCTTCCAACTTACCTTTGACGTCTTCATTCGGTGCATCAACACAAAATTCAGCTTGTTCTTCTCGTCCCCCAATGGAAAAGTAAATGACTTTCGAAGTCATCTTGAATAATAAATACCATATAACTAAATAGGAGTGATTATCAACAGAAACATGGCCTTTGACTGACTCCTCACAGTTTTTCTCTTTTTCATTTGTTGACAAAGTTCAGTAAATGTGTACTCTCTCTTCGCGATCAAAAGTTCGCCGGCAGGGCAAAGGAGTCTGGGCTTTTTTTGTATTTTTTTTTGTGGAGGTTCCCCCTACAACCTGGATGGCGCCAAAACAATACCACGGCAAGGCACATCCCACTTTTTGTGACGTCAGCACAACGGGATTTTATGTTTTTAAGCACAACGAAATTTTGTATTTTTTAGCACAACGAAATTTTGTATTTTTAAGCACAACGACATTTTGTATTTTTAAGCACAACGACATTTTGTATTTTTAAGCACAACGACATTTTGTATTTTTAAACAAAACGACATTTTGTATTTTTAAGCACAACGACATTTTGTATTTTTAAGCACAACGACGTTTTGTATTTTTAAGCACAACGACAATTTTGTATTTTTAAGCACAACAGCATTTCATATTTTGCAACTTTGATGTTTTTATGGACAAGAAGATCGACCAAAGAGTAATATCAATTTGGAAAAGTATTGTCCAGTCCAGTACTTCCCTAAGGGACAAGAGAATGTCTATGTGTCTAAAGGAGAAGATCATGAACATGGTGATACTACNTACAACCTGGATGGCGCCAAAACAATACCACGGCAAGGCACATCCCACTTTTTGTGACGTCAGCACAACGGGATTTTATGTTTTTAAGCACAACGAAATTTTGTATTTTTTAGCACAACGAAATTTTGTATTTTTAAGCACAACGACATTTTGTATTTTTAAGCACAACGACATTTTGTATTTTTAAGCACAACGACATTTTGTATTTTTAAACAAAACGACATTTTGTATTTTTAAGCACAACGACGTTTTGTATTTTTAAGCACAACGACATTTTGTATTTTTAAGCACAACAGCATTTCATATTTTGCAACTTTGATGTTTTTATGGACAAGAAGATCGACCAAAGAGTAATATCAATTTGGAAAAGTATTGTCCAGTCCAGTACTTCCCTAAGGGACAAGAGAATGTCTATGTGTCTAAAGGAGAAGATCATGAACATGGTGATACTACCAGCAATGACCTGTGGAGCCGAAACGTGGTCACTGACAGAACATCAGAAGGACAAGCTTGCGGTGACTCAGAGAAGCATGGAAAGAGCAATGCTGAACATCACTTTGAAAGATCACGAATGAGGTTACAAGAGCAAGAACTAGCGTGAAAGATATCATTTCGATAGACAAATGCGAATGGAAAATAACAGATGTGGTAAGAAAACAACTGAGTGGTGGCCAAGAGAGAAGAGCAGAACGAAAGGAAGACCAAAGAAGAGGTGGAGAGATGAAATAGAGGAGAAGGCCGGCAGAATGAGGATGCAGAGAGCGTAAGATCGGAAGGCGTGGAGGAGATTGTGGAGGCTACCCGCCAATAATGGCGGGAACGGCTATCATGATGATGATGACGACGATGATGATGGTGGTGATGATGATGATGATGATGATGATGATGATGATCATGATGATGATAAGGTGATGTTAGACTCTGAAAATACACTGAAAATATAGAAGCCAGAGGAAGAAGCTGGAGGAGCACAGGAAAAAGAAAGTTTATTTGTCTAGGTCTGAGAAAATACTAGAATACGAATACATATTAAAAAAAACAAAAAAAAATTTAGAAGTAGTTAAGAAATCTCGTGGTATCAGGAAATCACCATAATGGGTGGTGAAGAGGGTAGTTTAGGGAGTGCACCCCCAGCCATCCTCGCCAACCAAATGTGCATTTTTTAAGTATCATTCATTAGATATTTCCAGGTAGATCATGAACTTATTTTTTATTACTTAGGGTACTCTGGTATTCAGCCAATTTTTGTCCTCCGCAGGGGACTGGCAAAAATAAGGGGGTACGGGAGTGCCCAGTGATAGAAATTTTACCAAAACATTGACTCGCAAAGAAAACTGAATGTCAAAAAAACCCCAATTGGGACTCCCTTTTCTATTCTTTTTTCTAATTTCTTGGATAAAAAAATTGTGAAACGAATTTCCATGGACATATTTTAATGTGTAGCTAATCTCTGTTTCAAGAAGCTTCAAACTTCCAAATTCAGGGCTTGAAGAAAACGTGTGATAAAAGAAAGATTTCTTAGCTTACTCGCTTGTAGTGTAACATTCTGAAGGGATATGGACCCATCCGTATTAAAATATGTGCTTGACAAAATAACAGATTTGAGTTTATTAAGAACATTTCTCATTCAACCCCCAAAAATGATTTCGCTAGTTACATTAAGCTGTAACCATGTGAAAGCATCTTTCGCCATAAAAATTCTACACTTTATGTCTTCATCACATCTACCCTCAGATGTAATTATGCTACCCAGATAGTTGGATTTATCTACTTGCTCTATTTGTTTTCCAATACCTTCTGGAAACCTAATTGTTTCTTTCCAATATTTACCTCTTGTCTCAGCCTCTCACCTAAATTTCTCTATCATTTTACACTTTTGCACGTTACCCTTTTCCTTAAATATGGGGGCCAAGTCGCACTTTCTTGCTTTGTCTGGTATTACCTCATGAATCATTTTTTATTTAATAATCTTCAATAACATATCTATCCCAGCATCTCCAAGAGCTCGCCATGACTCAATAGGTATCATCATCAGGCCCTGTAGCTTTTCCTTTTATCATTTTATTAAGCATCCTCCACTAACTTTTTCAATGTTTCCATAATTTCACCCGGGTTTGGCACTCCATCATTTGTTACAAATCTTTTATTTCCTTCATTAGGTAGCTTTTTGAAATACATCTCCCATCTTTTCACAATGTCCTCTTCTTTTCGTAGAAAAAAAACTTTTCATCCTTTATTTCTTTTATATGACTTTTATATTTGTTATTCGTATTTCTATATTTTGCTACTTTAAATATTTCAGTTGGACCTTTCTTTTTTTTGTAGTTCGTCATTTAGTTTGTCGTATGCCTTACCCTTTTTAATTCCTACAGTTTTCTTTGCATCCTGTCTCTTTCTGACCTTGTTCTTTCCCATTCCATTCTAGTAATTATCTTTAATCTTGTTCCCACTTTTACCCTTCTCGTCAAACCACCATGTTTCCTTAATTTCTCTCACTACCGTCTCCCAGTATTTCTTTTGGAATATCTAAAATGATACCAGTTTTATTGGGTCACTATGTATTAAGGTTCTGAATTCATTCTCCGTGTTAGACAGCACTCTGGTTTAAAATTGCTTTTTTTAGTCCTGGTTCTTCTACTTTCATCCATTTTGTTTTCTTGGGAACCATTTGCTTTCTTTTCTTGACCTGGATTACTCTTATCGATATGTCAATAATGAGAACCCGAAGTTAAGTAGCGACATGATTTCGAGGTATAACTTTATAATTGGTGACTTTAACGAAATACCTTCTGCAGTAAAATAAACAGTCTACTTGACATGCATAATTTGGACTTTTGTAGGTGACTACAAAAGTCCAAATACTGTCTCATTTCGGATTCTACCCATCCTTGTTTTTCCGATGGAGAAACGCAACATCTTCATCTCACTCACTTCTATCCTCTTCTCTTGCCTTTTCGTCACCGGAACTGTTTCCATGCCATACATCATACCTGGTCTTACTACTGTCTTATGGATTGCTCCCTTAACTTTTTTGGCATGTTCTTGTCACGCAAGATACATGTCACCTTTCGCAAGCCATTCCATCCTGTCTGCACTGTCTTCTGCACCTCTCGTTCGCAGTCCCCGCTATTTTCCAGCGTCGATCCTAGATACTTAAACTCTTCACTTGATTGATTCACTTACGTCCATGAATATCTTCGTTTGACTCTCTCTACCATTCAGACACAGAAACTCCGTCTTTGGCCTGCCCACTGTTAATAAAAGAAGGACAGTCCGAGAGCTTTGAGGTCTAGATAAGACAACACTAGAGCTCATCTCTGAGTCCCTTCTTATTCATCACGGTTACGGATATAGTCACAAAAAAACTCCAAAGTGATGAACCATAAGAGCATCTCTTTGCGGACGACATAATGTCACAGCAGAATTGAAAAAGGAACTGCAAGAGAGGATGAGGCTTTGTCAGGACACATTGAAAAAACAAGAATTAAAGCTAAACATAGAAAAGACAGAGGTTATATCATGCTGCAAGGAAGAAGGCAAGGAAATAAAGATCAAGGAAGTGAATAATGAGAAGGTGAAGCACATGATATGATTCAAATACCTAAGCTCTACACTGGATAAATCAGAAGGTTGTGTGAGAGAGAGATGAAAGAACGTATAAAGGCAGGCTGAAGCTAGTGGAGAGAAGTGAAGGGTATGGTGTGCGATAGGAGGATTCCTGAGCGAGTCAAAATCAAGGTGTACCAAACTATGATGCGTCCAGTACTGATGTGCGGAGCACAAACCTCGGCGCTAAGGACGAAGGAAGAGCACCTGCTGATGCAAACGGAAATAAGGATATTCAGGTGGATTCTTGGAGTGTCGATTTTGGAAAGATTCACAACTGAGGAGATGCAGAAAAGTATATGAAGTATAGTTGAAAAGCTTAGAGTGGCTACATTGAGATGGTTTGTGCTCGTTGTAAGGGGAGAAGATAAAAGTGCATAGAGGAAGAAGGAAACCAATTAGGAGGAGGAGGAGATCAGTTGATAGACAAAAGCTGAGGTGGAGCGATGTCGTGAAAAGTGGCATGAAATAGAAAATCAGAAATAGAAAAACACATTTCCAAAATGCTTCAACAAAAGGTATTAAAATCTATTACGTAAGAAATATGGTTCTTTCCAATTTTGCATTGAGTATTGAAGACATAATACAGTTATCGAAAGGGATGTCCATCCTTTATTCCGAGGCAATGATCTTTTAGATGCACTTCACAGGTCTTGTATGTTTATTACTTTCAATCTTAGATCTGCATAATGGTAAATAAGTATGTACCCACAGGACCAACACAAAACTGTTTTTGTGATACCATCGGGTCTATGAGAATTTCAACGTATGGGGATTGGTATACGTTGAAATGGATAGGGCACATTCCAACAAGCCTTGAATGGATGTGCCACCTTCAAGCAAACCATTGAGATTGTTTTGTTAGGTCTTGCGTTTGAGACATGTCTTTCTTATTTTGATAATGTTATTGTTTCGTCATTAAACTTACAACATCAATGTGATCTATTAACTCTAGGAGTACAACGTTTTCGGAAATAAAATCTGCGTGTGAAATCTACAATGGCTACCTCTGGTGCAAACAGGATTAATTATTTGGGTCATGTGGTTTCAGCTGAAGATGTTTACACTAATTCTGACAAAATAAGAACTGTTTCTTTTGCTTCCAAAGTGTTGAACACCTAAGATAATTTCTTTGTCTAGCTGGCAATCACAGAGAGTTTATTCCCAAATTTGCCATGATAGCAGCCCCAATATTTTCACCAAGGAACAGTGCCAAATTTTATTGGTCCAAAGAACATCTGAATTATTTCTTTTTAAGACCTGCTGTGCAAAGAATCTGTACTTGCATATTCTGTGTTTTATCACAAATTTCAACTGTTGCATCAAATTTAGGCTTGGGGGCTTTTTAGACCTAAAGTGATGCGGATGGCATTGAGCACATTATCCCTTCCTGTAGCAGACCTTTGGCGGACCGTGAAAAGAGATATTCTGCGAGTGAAAATGATACCCCTTGCAGTTGTGGTTGCTACCAGGTCTACTTGTTAGGTAAGCACTTTGCGTCGTTTACTGACCATAGCGCCTGACGCTGGCTTCGTTCAATTGATCCAAAGGGCAGGGTAGCTCGCTGGGTCATGGATCTACAGAAATGTACATTTGAAGTTGGGATCGATCTGGCACATATAACCAAAATGCAGATGCTTTGTCCCGCCTGTCCCAGGAAGCTCCACCGTATAGTTGTCTAACCACCATGACAATGAGCTACAGGCTGTAGGAGACTTAACTTGATGACCCCAAGAAAAATAAAATTGTCAAAATGAAATTACCAGACCTGAAAAAACTTCCTTATTTTGCTTGGTCAAAATATCCTGCTCTACGACCTTACTGGAAGTGTTGGAATGAATTATTTATTGTCAATACGTTACTGGTAAAGAAACTGCTGATAATTCTTTCTCAAATTATGCATGTGGTATTGCATACCAATATTATTCAACAAGTACTGACAGGTACTCACAGCAGGTCCTTTTTAAAATTATTTGAGTATCAAAAGAACCGCGTTAAAGGTATTCAGTATGTTCTGCTGGGACCGTATTACCTAACAAATCATTTATTTTGGGAGGAATTTTCTACTTTTGTTCCCATATTAAACTTTATCCCAACCAATAAAGCCATCATTCTAGTTTACTGATGTAAATGAACCATTTGTGTTGTGGGCGACGGACTACGTGACCTTGTTGCCTGAGACGCCCGGTGAAAACAAACACCTCCTTGTTGTCATGGATGATTTTACCAAGTGGCAGGAGGAGTTTGTCAAAGCAGATAAAAAGCACAAACTATTGCTGAAATTCTAGTCTCGCCTGTTTTTAGTAGTTTACCCTCCACCCGACCCCCGCCCTCACTGTACTTTTTTTCAATCAGGAAAGCAACTTAATCAAAAACATTTGTAATTTAATGGGCATCTAAAAGTTTCATACAACACTATACCATCATCAATGTTCTTGCCTGGTGGAAAGACAAAACTGCATTCTGCAAGATATGTTATCAGTCTATTTCTCAAAACCGAGGTGACTGAGAAATAAAGGTGGATCTCGTGTTTATGCTTTCAATACCAGCTGCCACGAATCCACGAGATACAGCCCTTAGGAGTTAGCTTTTTAGTAGAGTTGCCAGGATCCTTTGTCTAATAAAAATATACATTCTTCTGAAATAATAAGCCTCAAGAAAAAACACATAAACATGGTGTAGGCCATGTTTATGTGTTTATGTTTATGGTTTTGTTTATATGGAACATCATCATTTCCATGACTAAACCTGCGCCAAACGAATCAGAAAGAATCTTCCCTCTAAGAACATCCAGCAACGGTATTACCAACATGATGTGTATCTATGGTTAAACTCTCATCTCTTCTTCTGATATCAAACAGTTTGACATTAAAATGTTTTGTGATGTCTTTAATAATACCATAGCAGGTATTTCTAAAAATTAATAACTACTCATTCTGTGTGATTTCAATGGTAGAGTGAGGAATGATCATATAGTTGGCCAACCTGTCTTGGCCATCATGAAAATGACAAGATGAATTAGAATGGGAAATGGGTTCTATAGCATGCTGTCTACGAGGACTTTGTGTGACAAACAGCTACTTTCAGTTTGAGCAAATCCACAAAATATCATAAAGACATACCAGATCAGGATACTGCCACCAGATTGATCTCATTTTGACAAGAAGATATTCAAGCAACAATGTGTTGGATGAGAAAGATATCACAGTCCCAGACCATTGACTTGTGTGCAGCAAAGTCAGAATACGCCCCGCAAACCTGCACCAAACAAACACTAAGCCCATTCCTCGCATCAGCACTTGCTGCATCTCAGACATTAGTAAGACACAGAAATTCCTAAAACGTCTTTCAGATACTACCCAGCCAACACATGGTTTCACAGCTGATTATCTGTGGACCCACATACCTGACACCATCTACGACGCTGCTTATAACTTAGTTAGCAAGGAAGATCACAAGAACTCTGATAGGCTTGATGAAATCTTGAATGAGCTAAAACCAGCAATTACCATTAACAGGAATACATATATTTTGTTCATGAAATCATCAACAGGACAACCTAGTTGAACTCAATGCTGCTGAACGCAATGTTACACAGAAAGTTGGAGATTGTGCTACCAAAAACTAGCTCCAGTTGTGTGGTAACATTTAGCAAGTATCTGATAGGAGGAACTTCAGAATGATGTATGATGGAATTAAGAAAGTTACAGGTGATGTTCCCATAAAGATTGCCCCTCTGGACGTAAAACCCAATGAGACTATCACAGATGCGAGCAAGAAGATGGAAAGATAGATGGAGGACTACTTGGAATTATATGGAACAATCAAGACTGTTACAGAGACATAAATACGTGCCATATCCGAACTGGACGCAATGGATGGCCTTGACAGCAAACCACCTATTGAAGAATTGGACAAAGTCATCAAACCATTACTCAACAGCAAAGCACCAGAAGTAATGGAATTGTACCAAAAGTAATCAAGTGTGCCAAACCAGTCCCACACGCTTTTCTTAGCAGCCTGGTCAAACTCTGCGGTAGCGAGAAAGCCTTACCATAGATATTGTGTGACTTCATTTCTGTCAACTTGTAAAATAACAAAGATGACTGGAGCGACTGCAACAACATCAATGGTATCTTACTGTTAGTAATTATTGGGATAATATTTGCCAAATTGATGCTTTCCAGATGGTAAATACTAGATGTTCGGTTGTACATCGAGCGTCAGTGTGCTATAAGAACACACCGCTCAACAATATACATTAAAAGTTACCTCTACCAACTGCAAGAGAACTGTAGGGAACAACATAAATCTCTGTACATTGGTTTCGTCTACCTTACAAACGGATTTGACCTAGTGAGCAGAGATTTAGGATCCTAAAGAGGCTAGGCTGTACACCTATATTATTAAAGACCATATAGAAATTTTATGGAAATCAGCAATGTAAGTGTAACTGTAGATGGTGACAGGTGACAACCCTTAAAACTCAGCAGCGGGGTAAAACAAGGTTGTGTTTTAGCACCAATCTTGTTTGAAACATTTTTTTCATGTCTGCTTACATTAGCATTCCAAGACGTATCAGTGTTTACCTACATTCCCGATTAGATGGAAAACTCCTCAACATGGTCAGTCTCAGGGGAAGAACAAAAGTCCGGAAAGTTCTGACAGGAGAACTTTTCTTTGGAGATTATGCTACACTCGTCGCACACAAAAATCAGTATCTTCAAAACGTGATCAATAGATTTTCGTATGCATGTAAAGACTTTGGCCCCACCATCAGCACTAGAAAGACCAAAGCATATCACTGAACAATGGTGTAGTAAGGTTTCTTTCTTCAAATAAATAAATAAAAAAAAATTTATATATATATATGTGTGTGTGTCTGTGTGTGTTTAGTCCAGAATAACTCATAAAAGGAATGTCAAATAGCATTCTATAAGTTAGGCTAGCTACTTCACCTAGACTTGACTTTCTGTGGCATAAGACATTCTACAGAGGTATAGAGGTAAATCCAACAATCGTTGCTGATGACAAATAGGTAGAGGTTGTCAACAATTTCAACTTTTGCCTTAGTTGTAGTAGTAGTAGTAGTAGTAGTAGTAGGGGTTAAAAATCCCTCACTACCTTGTTAGTAGGTATTGGATTACCAAAGACTAGGCACACCGCTTAAAACTGTGGTTGGCGTCAGAAAGGGCATGCGGCTGTAGAAGAACCTGCCAAACTCAAAGCTATGCGGATCATAAATCATCAATACATACCGGATCTGTCGAGGCCCGGGTTTCAAACAACCGCCAGCAACACTAACAAGCAGGGTGGTGCCGGAAAGTTTGCTACTGCTGAACAACGAAGTAAAGGAGGAAAAAGAAGAGGAGAGAGGAAAAGGAGAGAAATGCTTTNGGTTAAAAATCCCTCACTACCTTGTTAGTAGGTATTGGATTACCAAAGACTAGGCACACCGCTTAAAACTGTGGTTGGCGTCAGAAAGGGCATGCGGCTGTAGAAGAACCTGCCAAACTCAAAGCTATGCGGATCATAAATCATCAATACATACCGGATCTGTCGAGGCCCGGGTTTCAAACAACCGCCAGCAACACTAACAAGCAGGGTGGTGCCGGAAAGTTTGCTACTGCTGAACAACGAAGTAAAGGAGGAAAAAGAAGAGGAGAGAGGAAAAGGAGAGAAATGCTTTAAAATGACAAAGCTAGGCAAACGGCATTAAGGATTGGTACACTAAATGTGGGAACGATGAATGAAAAAGGACGAGAAATTGTAGATATGATAGAGAGAAGACACATTGATATACTATGCATCCAAGAAACAATATGGAAAGAAAAGCAAGTCCAGGAAGCTTGGGAATGGATACAAGCTAATATTCTATGGAGAGGACAACAAAAGAAATGGAGTAGGAATTGCGTTGTATCAGCCAGGAACAGTACGAATTCATGCCAGGAAAGAGCACTATGAACGCAATATTTGCTCTAAACATTTTACTGGAGAAACACCGAGAATGGCAAAAGGAATTACATTGTGTATTTATAGATTTGGAAAAAGCGTATGACAGGGTGCCAAGTGAAGAATTGTGGTATTGCATGAGAACATCCAGAGTAGCAGAAAAGTATGTAAGGTTAGTAAAAGACATATACAGGGACAGTGAGACATCCATAAAAAGTGGTGCAGGGATGACTGACTGGTTCCAAGTCAAGGTTGGACTCCATTAGGGATCAGCCTTAAGCCCCTTCCTATTCGCTATAGTCATGGACCGACTCATGGATGAAGTCCGAAGAGAAGCACCATGGGCAATGCTGTTTGCGGACAACATTGTGTTGTGCAGTGAGACAAGGCAAAATATATAAAGCGGTAGTGCGGCCAGCTTTACTGTATGTGCCTGAGTTAGTAGGGACAACAAAGAAACATGAAGCAGAGTTGGAGGTGGCAGAATTGAGAATGCTGAGGTAGGCACTTAAAGTCACATGCCTGGATAAAATCAGAAATGAATACATCAGAGGTACAGCACATGTTAGGAGATTGAGTGAGAATTGAAGTAGCTCAGTGAAGGAGCACCTGACTGGCAACGTCGTCATGTGAAAAGAAAATTTCTTCACGGAATTCACGTTGTAAAATTTTCATACTTTGCACGAATTCATCCAATGATAATGTTTTGTGTCAGGGATTATTAAAGGGCATACAGGAACACCACGTTTCATGTTTTCATTACTGAACTTTACTTTGGTCCAGGTGTGCCCTTCCTGTTAATCCTGTGCCTGAAACCGCCACAACAACTAATTGAAATTCAACATTAGACGTCACGCCATTTTGACTCTTTCAAAGAAATTTGAAACACAAACGCAAATAACTGATCAACAACTACATTTTCAGCAAGACCAAGTCATTGAGTTTCAACAACAAAAATTGTTGTCTGTCAGGCCTGAATTCCAACGGTCATCAGGAACTTCTAGATTGATGCAGAATTATGCGGGGGTACCAGTACCTCTCCTGCACGGGGGTTTGTCACTAATAATAATTTTACCAATGAGTTTAATACCGATGACTATATTACTAGAAGGCATTGGTGTTACTATTTTATTACTACTTCACCCACACTATAGAGCAATGTTTATCGCATGGATAAAATGGAGAATCGATATATTCTAAATTTAGTAAAAAGGGAAAACCTTGTTGAAACCATCATTGCAAGACAATTATGAGGTTTATAACATTGCCTAAGAAGATCTGGCATGTCAACCATTAACAGGTATGCTCTCCATGTCACCAGTCAGGGAGGAAACAGAAGAGGAACACCGCGCATTACCTGTGTGAAGCAAATGCAAGAAATTACTGGAATGGGTATAAGGGGATTGCAACGTAAAGCGAGCAACAGGAAGAGTTGGAAGAACCGTGTTCTTGGGCGGTCTGGCACACAAGCCTCCGTCTGATTAAGGTAAGGTAGCATATTTGGGAATATATAGGCTATAATTCAATATGCTTTATTTTATTCTGTTTCACTTCATAACAATTGTACTACTGAGATATATGTACTAGGTAATCTTTTCATTTTCATTTTTGGCTACGTTGTGGTCCTGTTTGACAGCTATCTCTATAATGGAAACGTTTTATTTTTTAATCCGAACACATACAATTACAAACCTCACTAATCAAGGTAGTTTGCATTGGCTTGCCTATTTAACAAAATTCAATATTTTACCAACAAAATTAATAAAACGACAATAGCTCAGGGTTTGTCCATGGTTAGTTTCTACGACAGAATATGTAGTATGTGGTGCGAATGATTATATTAGAAAGTTTGGTTGAAAGAAAGCTCTCGTATTTGTTGTCGATGTTCAAAGCATTGCAAACGTCACTGAAAGTAATGCAAGATTTACCAAAGATACCTGAAGAGCTAATGGAAAGATTTACGAAGTTAACTTTCGAATATCTGAAATGCAAATCACATAATAATAATAATAATAATAATAATTTGTCCTGGGTATTGACATTAAACTGCATCCGGTTGTGGAGTTTCGACGTGGGCGAATAAGGTTACCCTTTGCCACAATTACCTCCAGGTCACCTTTGGGCAAGGTGTAGCACCTGTTAGCCCACTCCGAGACCTTGATATGCCGGGTTGACGTCCGGCGGAGTTAAGTCTGTCCTTTTCCAGTTTCTGGTCAGGATTGGCTAGGATGGGGTCATTAGCTCTGGTCGGCAGCCATCCTAGGAGAAGGAAAACTCCGAAGAACAAACCAACCGTAGTTATAAATTCCAGGTTGACGTCTGGCGGGGTGTAACTGTGTCTTATGGTCAGGGTTGGATCTTCACCTTTGGTTAGCGGCTTCCCTAGAGATGGTGTCTCGAGCANCCAGTTTCTGGTCAGGATTGGCTAGGATGGGGTCATTAGCTCTGGTCGGCAGCCATCCTAGGAGAAGGAAAACTCCGAAGAACAAACCAACCGTAGTTATAAATTCCAGGTTGACGTCTGGCGGGGTGTAACTGTGTCTTATGGTCAGGGTTGGATCTTCACCTTTGGTTAGCGGCTTCCCTAGAGATGGTGTCTCGAGCAAAATACTGGTGGTTGTGACACCTTATCACCACTACCTTCTTTATGAATGTGAAATGATAAACGAAATGATTGAAAATATAAGCGTGAATGGTACCGGAACTTTGTGTGAAGGTGCCACGCCCGGCAGGTGTCCCATGGCGCAGCAGCGCGGGCCCCGGTCGTCATCCTGCGACTGCAAGGAGAAAGTGAACAAAGGAGGTGAATGCGCTCGTGATCGAGTGTTATTTCATGAGCGAGCCAGTTGACAAAAATGGTAAACCCAAAAGAGGATATCAACGACGAATGCATCGAATCTGGAAAGATAGAGGGTTATTTCACATCAGTGAACAAAATCTGTGTAATCAGGCAAGAGCAATACGCAAGAATGAGTGGTTGTCAGCTGTTTAGATGGAAATGATAAAAAGAAAAGTTTACGATAGTGATAAAAATGACGGAAACTGAATCTGAGGGAGGCAACGCTATTGAACCAGATGTAGTGAATGCAGATGAAGAAATTGAAAACTTTGTTGCAAATACAACAAGCAGTAGAACCCAGGAGGAAAGGGAAATGATTCGGGAAATTCAAGAAATTTTAGCAAGTGGCGAGAGTGATTCATACTTTCCAGGATTTAAAAATGTAGATAGGAAAAGGTTGTCAGAATTGACGGGAAAAGTCAATGCAATTATTGGTGACATTAAGACTAATTCGGTAACAGGTACAAATAACTTGATAAAAGCAATGACAATCTTTATGGGGAGACAGTTGGGACTTAAACTAGCTAGCAGCAATCTTAGAATAACAAAGAAAGAACCTTGGTGGAAGAGAAGAATTAACGAGACCATAAATGAGCTGCGTCGACATATTAATATTCTTAAAAGAAAGAGAAACGATGAAAAATTGAAGAAGGGGAAATATGCTAAGCTAGAAAACAAGTACAGAATAAATCGCAAAGGGCTGAGTGTTGTGAATGAGGAATTAAAACAACGACTTAATCCAAAAATTGTCAAGCTTAGACGTTATGAACAAAGAATTGAGCAATATAGAGTCAACAGGCTGTTTAACCAAAACCAGAAAAAAGTATACAAAGAACTTAGTGGAGAAAAAAATGCGAATGATGCTGTGCCAAATGCTGAAGAAAGCAAGCAGTTTTGGTCCAGTATTTGGTCACGAAGGGAAAACCATGAGTGTGACGCAGTGTGACTTAAAGAGTTAAAGGAAGAAAAAGGAGAATACCAACAGGAGCCCCTCATAATTACTGAAAATTTAACAAAGAAGCAATGTAAAAGGCTCCCAAATTTGAA